>JALZWT010000007.1:0-31743 GCA_023621305.1 Alternaria sp. M3903 | reverse complement strand
TCTGGAGACACTAGTCGGTCTGGAGACACTAGTCGGTCTGGAGACACTAGTCGGTAACGGCTTTCACTCTTACGTTATTGCAATCGTTCTAGATCGTGCTATGCCTAGCTATGTTAGCTAATCAACCCATAAATGTCCGGTCAGAGACGCGTTCGCACCAAAGTAGCGCATAAGAGTCGCTGACAAGAGCCGACAGCTAGCTCATTGTGCAAGGCCCTGACGACTACCGCGTTCCAGCCCACCGAGCAGTCCACCTCCGAGTCGCAACTGCTCAAGAGCTAGCCTGGAGCAGCTGTTGTAGCAGCGCAAATGTATAGACGCTGGGCAGGGCGGTATACATTGAACGATGCTATCGCCAACAACCTCAGCACACTCCAGTATAGAGCGGCTAGCACCCATGGAGTGGGGACTCAAGTAATCTTTTTACCGTACGACGCCTTTGCATGCTGACTGACTCTATACATGACGGTGACGGTACTGGAACAGTTCTCATAGTACAATACAGTACAGTATAGTGCAGCAAAGTACGGTACAGTACAGTACAGTACAGTACCGTGTTCTCATGTCTCTTACAATAGAGACTGGAACGTCATGCCGACTGGTATCAAAACGCTTGGACCTAAGCCGGCGTAAAGCGAGACATAGGGGACTTGCGTATCAGTACAATACTGTACGCATCACAAGGACTTGTGAAGATCACGGCGCAGGTGATCTGATCCCAAGTGGTTTCTGTTATAGCGGCGCTACGCCGAGCGGATGGCTCAGAGTGCCTAGACCACACCACTTGGGATCAGCATCTCCGATGTCGCCCTCCCGTGAAAACACTTCTGCAAGCGACACACCTCGTTGTCTGATGTCCAGTGCAGGGTATCACATGTTTAGAGGCTCTCTGAGGGCGCAAGATTCTTTTCTGGCCTTGGAGCGGAATTCTGCTTGCCCTGTCCGGCTGGTTGCGCGCGTTGCAGGGGGCATTGCTAGCCAAAGGCACAGAGCATCAGTCGTGGAAATCAGTGTTGGCTGTAAGTAATTGACTAACTAATTAATAGATTAACTGAATGATTAAGTTAGTCAGAGCCATCGCATGTACCAAAGCAAGCGAAGTGTAATTAGAGCTCCGCAGCCCGGGTAACGGTACCTGGGTCAGCGTACTCGCTGTTTCGGAGCATCAGTACTAGGATCAAGCGGTAATTAGAGCACCTTGGTCAATTGCGAGACGAATCAGACTTTTCATTATTGCGAGCTGTCTACACTATCTTCCGCACACGGCGCATAGCGAGGCGCGCAAGTCCTGTACGGACAACCATGCCTTTACTGCGGCATGAGCACACCGCAATACCTCATCTTGCCATCCCTCAGCATGCTCATCGCATCCTCGATTCCATCTTCCGTCATCGGAAACAATTTGGTGACTGGCTTGATCTTGTGTCGGGCCGAGAACGTTAGCATTTCCTTCTGCACCGATCTTGCGGCGATCACAGAGCCCTGCACGGTAATGCCATTGGTAATCAACGGCATCTGCGGAAACACAAAGTCGTCAAACGACACGGCCAGCGGGAAGACCACGGCGTTGGGATTGAGGGTTGGAAGCAGGGACCTCCAGTCTGGGGCTTTTGACGCAGTAGCGAGGAGCACATCCACCGGACAGCGTACTCTTATCTCCGATGTATCCTTGGTAGCGACAAACTCCGTGGCGCCTAGCCGCAGTGCTTCTTGCCGTTTGTCATTGGAGCCCGAGAAGACGACGACGTTGCAGCCCATCTTTGCCGCATATTGGACAGCCAGATGACCCAGACCCCCCATTCCGACGACGCCGACACAGTTGGTAGGCTTGACACCGTAGGTGTGCAAGGCGTTGAAGACCGTAGCCCCAGCGCACATCAAAGGGGCAGCTTCTTCGTCCGTCAGCTCCTCTGGCAGCTTGAAGAGAAAACGCTCGGACCAGACTGCGCCCGACGCAAGGCTTCCTTGGTCGAGGCTGGCTTCACCGTAAATCTCGCGCTGCGGGCAGTACGTCTCGCGTCCAGTCAGACACTGATCGCAATAGCCGCAGGATGCGTGTTGGTAGCCCCAGCCTACGCGGTCGCCCTTGCTGAGATGCTTGACATCGGGTCCCATACCCTTCACGATACCGACGCCCTCGTGGCCGAGGGCCATGTCGGTTCTCTTGAAGTGCTCATCCGTGCCACAGAGCCCGGAAGCGGTGACCTCGATGAGGACCTGGTCCCCTTGGAGGGGAGGTCGGGTTGTGCTGGATTTGACAATAATCCCCTTTGTGGAACCTTTGTAGACAACGAAAGAAGCCATGTTAGTTAGTCTGTAGCACTCTAGAGGACGATAAAGCGCCAATATGAAGGCAGCTACAGTATCGCCTTTTCCGGGCCAGGGAACCATGAGGCAACGCGTTCTTCTTATGTGCTTCGCTACTTCGCGTTATCGTACTGTGCTGGGAAAAGTCAGGCTACGGGTCGCGGCTGGTACTGTACAGCACATGCGCGAACACCACGAATAGCAGGCACGAATGGCTACGATGGGAGATCATGACGAGTGGTCTTGACGAGTGGTCATGACAAGTGGATACGACGAGTGGACACGACGAGTGGCCATGGCCAGTCTATCTCGATGTGGTATGCTGAGAAGCGAGACACCACTTGGGATAACGGTCTCGAACACGTATATGTACTACGACTTTAGATGGACCGGGCTGGCCGTGCATCCTGCATGTAGCTACTTGATACTCCAACAGAGAACACGTCGACGGCTTCTCGACAGCGGTTCGCCAGTGAAGAGTAAGTCTTGACTTAGCTACGAAACATCGAGCCTCACTCCAGAATGGCTGTGCATGCAATCGAAAGACCCAGTACGAAGCCGACGGCCATCGCTATCGTTGGGTCGACAGGATTTCTGGGCCCATTCGTTGTGGCAGCACTGCTTCGAAAACACAGGGATTCCAAGATACTCTGTCTCAATCGCAGCGATAACGGGAAGCAGCGGACTGTATCAGCCCTACAGCAGATTGACAACTCCAGTCTGGGCTATGCTGAGCGCTTGCACTTTTACACCGTTGACATCACGGAAGCAAATCTCGGCTTAGATGACTCACTGCGGGTCACTTTTGCATCCGAAGTCGATGAAGTCATCTTCAACGCCTGGAACCCCAACTGGGGCATACCTCTGGAAAGCTTCGGGCCGCTCCTTCGAGCTGTGCGCAGCGCTATCGACATCTGCCATGCCAGTCCCAGGCGGCCTCGCCTACTCTTCATGTCGTCTACTTGTGCCATCGCAGATTGGTCGCAGATGCATCCCGACCAGCCGCTCATGCCAGAGGAGCCTGCTTGGGACAACGCGAGTGCCACAGACAAAGGATACGGGCTGAGCAAATGCCAGGCTGAACAGCTACTTGCCCAAGCCCATGCGCGCTTCGGCCTTTGCGTCAGTATCGTACGGGCGGGCCAGATTGGAGGCCCTTCATCATCCAACATGGGATCGCAAGGCTGGCCGATCCAAGGATCGCTGTACGTGATCATCAGAACGAGTCAAAGATTGGGTTGTTGGCCGAAGCATGTAAATGCTCTCGACTGGATCCCCGTGGATGCGCTTGCCGCGGGTATTGCGAANGCTACAGCAACAGCGCGTGACGACAACGATGTGCGTGTGTTTAACATGCTGCACCCGGACCCTGCGCCGTGGGCCTTGTTCTATCAGACGCTAAAGGACAACTTTGGGCTGACCGCGAAGGAGGTGAGCCTCGCTGCATGGCTTGACGCACTCCATCCCCAAACTTTCAAGATGCATGCGTTCTTTCGAAAGGCGAATGGCGGGAGAGAGCGTGCATGCATAACATTCGAAAATAGCAACGCGTTGCGGGTTCTACCGTGCATCGAAAGGATTACCGAGGGTCAGCTAGAAGGATGGCTGAAAGGCTGGAAACTCCGTCTCGAGGATGTCGAGGCTAGGCTTTAGTGTCGTTCTGTGGCGGCCTGCGCACGGAGAGGACTGCGCGCTACGCCTGCTCTATGAGTCGAACAGACTGGTCTTGCCATGTTTCCAATCTTGAAATCATGTCAGTTGAAGGCTTCCTGTGCCAAGTTGCCCTTGATGCGCGGACTCGAAATGCGTGATCATGCTAATCATCGGATGTATTGTGGAGGTCGTGATCTGGATGATCTCCGCGATGATGGTGAAGATCAGCTCGCCAAGTTGAATAATTCGAGCGAGTGCTACTGTGGGGACTCGTTTGCTGTGTACGCGTGATCGCCAAACCACACTGTGGCTGTCACCCAAATCATTCATTCGAATCCGTGATGCTGCGACTACTCACGACCAACGAACCATCCACAGACTGCGAAATCGGTATGCTTCATACGTAAAGGAGGCCCTCTGATGAGCGGTATCGCAGACATCAGAAGTCTTGTAGTCGACCGATATGCAACTAGATAAGTAGGCATAGCGCATCTGGAACAACATCAGTTTCTGTACTCTGCCCTCTCCGTATGGTGGACGGCATATGTACCGGCTAAGCGCAGATGCTCAGGGAGAAGATGGCATGAATAATGTAATCTGTTCGCACTGCTACAGCAACACAGCAGTAGGGGCTGCATGTCGACTTTGAGAAATAGCAAAATTGTATTACACATCTTGTTAGGCGGAGTCTAGGGCCTCTGAAACGCTCTGCGTTGCATCCCGCTGTATACAGAAGCACCTTTCTAAGAGTAGAAGATCTTGGAGTCCCCCCAAAAACTCTTTCCTAAATGCCTAAGAGCGACCAGCAGTTGCCAGCAGAAGTATACATACGGCTGGCAATAGCCATGTATTTTCCACACACAGTAGGCACTGAAGACAAGAAACACTTTAAAAAGTGTGTCCCACAGGAGAACCACGGCTAGTACTACAATGATCACATATGCCACGTAAGCCCCATCTCTACTGTCAGTTAGCTTGGAAATTGAAGGTGGTAGACAAAGCTCACTGTTCACCACCAGTAATGACGCTGTCGACTTGAGATCTGCTATCAACAGCTCGTCTTGTCTCAACGCCATCTGCAGCATCATTACCGACACCCATTTTCTTGTCACTAGAGCTGCAACCCATAGCTGCCTTCCCCTTGGAGCCACTTCCAGAAAACGCTGGTGGTTATCGGTTTCCGTTGAAGCGAAGACTTCGCAAAAGATTTCTGGAGGCGATGCCACGGATCCAAGTAACGCCTATTTCGTCAGCACAATGTCCGAGCTCGTGGACGTAAACATACCTTCCGACACTGACAGACTGAGGTGCTTGATTTACGAACGAGAAAATGATCAGACTTAGGCGAGAGAAGGCTCGGGAGTACGATGAGGAAGCTACTGAAGTCGTAGATGTTCCCAGCTCAGTAGGGGGCAGACTGAGACTTATGTGCAAATGTCATGCACGAGTTCGGTCGACCCGCATTGCCTTGGAAAATGCTCTCCCCCGACGCCGAGCCTGTTCTCTGAGTTCAGACGTCATCCTTGAGGCTAATTCCATCATGCAAACACCCTTCGACACGCGTCACAACGTGCAATCCATGAAGAAAGGGCCCCAGTCATGGCTGAAAGCAGCCGGAAGTCTCATGCGGATTGGCCTCCATTGACCCATATGTTGCTCAACCGCCAGATCGAGACACGATTAATATACATAGACGGCCCGCTTCGTTATGCAGAGGCCGACTCTTTCATGCAAACGTCCTCAGCCAAGTACCGAAACGCGCAACTCGTGGTGGCACAGTTCCAGTGATGGATGAAAGCAGCTCTATGATTCATGCCTCCCAGCTTTGGTGTGCTCCCGCGTGGAGATACGGCATGTCTCTGTGCTACTAGGATCTGACCGTAATGCATGATCAGCTCATTGAACCAGTCGGGGTGGAGATGAATACTGCAGTGAGCCCACCACCGTTGTCACCCGAGACCGTGGATCCGCGCCTTGCTGCCTGTGGTCGTGGCGCTTCGCGCATGAACGACTACGTACCACAGTCAACCTCACGGCGCCTCGTCATGCAGATAGATAGATATGCATCATATCTGGTGTACGTATCTGATGAACTATTGGCCAGAGGGCGTGGCATAGTCATGCTCGGCGACAGCGCATAGGTGGGTGTGGTGCAGCTGTGTCAACTCACGGACTGGGGCACAGAGCTTGAACAGTGGCTATAAATGCTTCCACCTTGCGCCATCTGTCGTGTCCATGAACAAAGCCCTTCGCTGACCATTATAGAAAATATGAAAACTGATCAGTCCGCTCCACCCGCTCTACAAACATTCCGCACCATCAATGGAGTTTGTACCTACTGCACTCGAAGCTCAGATCAGTTCTACTACCTCAAATGCACATGCGTACGTAAACTTTGGTTGTGTTCTGTTACAGCACTAGGGCTAACGTGGTCGTCAAGCTGCTCTGTGATAGGTGTGAGCCGAAACACCGGACATATTGCAAAGCTCTCGACCGTAGTAAAGAATTTGAATGCACCAAAACCAAATGCCCTATCCATAAAGCTGAGAATGCTGCCCCCTCAATACGTATCAAATCACCTTTCGCGATCGAAACGTCTTGTGCCGATGGAGACGTTGGCAATGAGGTGCCCAAGATCATCTCCTCTTGCGGTGTGTCTCCCAGCCTACCTATATTCTCATGAACTAACCTAAGTAGGGCACATCCTTTGGAAACTTGAATGGAAATTACAGAAAAATCGAGTTGCGAAACCGACATGTCCTGAGTGCAGGAGTGGAGTCGATTATTGGTTGCCATTTACCCCACAGCGGGAACCGCTCAAGGTAAGCCTTCGCTGCTGTCCATGATCTATTTATCTGCTTGTTCTAATATCTCAGAAACTCCTCTCTGACCAAATGGCGTTCTACCGACGAGAGAGTGGTTTAGACGCCAGTGAACGTGTGTGGAAAGAGTTCTGCGAGCACTGGGGGTCGAATGAAGAAGATGTCATGTCCATCGGCGATCTTTCCTGGTTCAAGACCGCCATGGACGAGAACTGCGACCCAGCCGATATGATTCCGGATCCCTCCTTTGTCAGAACTCTCCGCACGAAGATGAACACGTTCTGCAAACGAAAAGATCCCCAGGAGCTAGATCACCTTGCCAATATTGTGAAATTGCTACGCGAGCTCTTCATAGCTATGGAACTCTTCCGGCATGAGAAATCAATAGTGCAAGAGTACCCCAGGGACGCTATAGACTCGGAAGAAGAGGGAAATGGACTGCCGGTCAAAAGGACTGATCAGAACAGAGAACGCGGGATTTTGTTACGAAAGAGAGCCCGCGAGGCGGTAGATGACCCTGAAGAGGCGGATAACCCGACAAAGAGCAGCCGCTCCGAGCCATTCACACTCCGTCACCTTAACATATAATGCTCAGGAATTTTGAACATTTTCCCTGCTCCTACGAAGATTGCTGTGCTTCGGCCTTACCTCTCGTAGGGAACGGAGATAGCGCTATCCTTCCTCCATCGTTCGTCATGGCCACAACAGCTACTCTAACTAAACAAGTCACCCTCAAAAGGAACCCGCACGTAGTTGTGTTCTTGAAGCAAGAAGCGTCGCAGGAGATCTTAGATTGAGCGCTATGGTGTGTGTGTATGCCGTTTTTGGAAAGGTAACGAAGATGCTGTACTGCGCTTTAGACAATCCCGTTGACTCACGTCGCTGCACGCGCATGTACTGTGGTAGCTATGAATATTATCCACTTTATCCTATGGCACTGCAAGGCACAAAAGCGACGAGCTACTCGTCATCTCTACACTACATACTGTACGGACGTAGAGGTGTCGCCGTCACCAGCTAGTGACTTAGCAGACAGCACTATAATGCTCATCGGCCGACTGCTGTCCTGAGATGTTTGATGCTAGCTGCAGAGTCGTGCCGAGGCGCGTCGACCAGCAGCACTCGGGATGGTTGAGGATGGAGATGCCAAGTTCCCTAGTTGGAAGGTCGGCGTGCCGGGAATCGCACCTTCATTCGCAGTGTGGGCTGAAGAAGATAACACAAAGTCCAAAGTGTAGAATCAAGGCCAGAGTGGATCATGGACTCGCCGTCGTTGTTGGACACTATCCTTTTTGGGCACTCTCTCCTCGGCCCAGTTGGTAGCGTTGTGATCATGTAGAACCACCACCATGGCGAATTGACGCTACTGGAATAGGGACAAGTTACAGTACTGCATACGATATTCCATTAGGCATCGCCTGATGCCTTAACGCGCCCCGCTCCCGACTTCTGGTGGCATCCCAAGTGAGGCAGTCCAAATATCCACGGTAGACTGTCGCACTGCACGGCAAGCCCGACCCACTTGTCAGAGACACAAAGGATAGGGAGACTCGTGTGATGCAACTAGTACCCCCGAAAGGACATGTATCCGCTGCTGAGTGGTTCTGTCTGAGACGTCTCATCACGTGGGGTATTTCGCTAGAAGACCACTGTGGTAATCTCACTGGGGTAACTTCGGTCGCAATGTCGGCTTGGAAAATTGATTAGCTGTTCTAGCCACGAAACTACTCGCATATGACGGTGCCTAGTAGCATGACAAGACTTGCACTCGGCGTGGACGACCGAAGATCTGCGACTCAGCAGAAGGGGGCCGATTCCAGGCCCCGCGAGCCCACATACAAACTCCTGGCTCCACATACCCCACCAACGCGCAGTATCAAAATAGTATCATTCAACCCTACTTCAATCGTCTGTCTGTTCTGTTGCGTCTTGCCCAACCTAGTCGAGACGGCGGTATGGACTCCACACTGACGCCCTACATGGCGATGTCTGTGCAGGCAACCCAGGCGCCAAAACGACAAAGTGTCTATGCTGCCTGCTTCTCTTGGCTTGTGCTTGCGGGCTTTGTCGTACTACCCAACACTTTTACCTCTCTTCGCGATTCGGACCACCTGGACAGCACTGCGAGTGGCAAGGCGCTGCAGAGCGCGGTGCGCCATGTGCAGATATTGCCGTTGGCGTGCGTTCTCTGCTGTATTGGGACGGCCGGATCATGCTGGCTTTGGTGGAGGTGGCGCAGGAACTACGTCTGGCTCACCTCGCAGATTTTTTTGTAAGCTGCCTCACCGGCTTAGCGGACTCAGTGTACTAACGACAAACTAGTCCTGGATGGGGGCATGCGTTCATTGCCCTGGTGACGACGATAGTCAATATTTATACCGTGCACGACGGGAACCTGTCCGTGGCTGCGAAAGTGACTATCGCCGTAATCACCGCGTGCGGTGTGACGATGGGGGCCATGCACGCCATTTACTACTACCTGCTAGAAAGGCTCAAGACAGACGAAGATAGACAAACACAGACGAAGACAGACGAAGACAGCCGGGTAGATCGGTGCGAGAACACTGGCTTGACATGATTCACTCCAAGATCAGAGCGACCGACAGCAATGGCAACACCGCGAAAAATCGTGCCGGAGGCTGATGGCCTGGAAGGGAACCAGCTCCAGAAGATGGATACGTTGACTGCAGGTCGATAATGATGCAGATGAGAGATGGCGAGGCTCCGAAGCGAAAAGTGTCCTGTTATACCGTGCGTCCCGGCACGCTTGAATCGACATTAGCCTTGTGGAGGGTAGTGTGTTGCAGCCTTGTCCTGCAGCCAGTCCGTCGGCCTTTTGCTCAGCGCGCTCCTTGTCGACGAGTCACTGTTGCAGCCTTAGCTGGCTGTGTCTCGTGCCTCGATGCTGCCATTTTCGATTGGATATTGTTTCTATAGCTACGTAATTTGATTTCACCAATCGCTTCTTGAGCCAACTCCGTTGTGGTAGAGTGCACGGGTACGATGTGATCGAACCGCCGGGGTTACTTTTTGTGTGCAGTCATGATTTGTGGATCATCACCATACCACCGCTCATGCACACATCAGTTCACGTCATACCGGCCCGCACTTACACGACAGTCAGTTTTCTGGAGAGCGGATACGATTGTTTTATTGCTGCGTACTCCGGCCAAAAGCACACACTGGCACCAGGGCTACTGCGTGCTCCATTGCCAACCACGACAAAACAATCGTAGTGCAACATGATAAGATGCCAAACATAGATTACGAGACCGAGAACATGGCAAGAAGGGGCTTTGTCTTGGAAAGAAGGGGTATCAGGCGCAAGAGCTGAGCGTTCATGTATGGCACAGCTGGCGCGCGAGAATCCTCGCTCAGTCCGCGTATTAGTGTAGTGGTCGAATGCCGTGGCCGCGAATGGCCGCGTAGCCGACGTCGAAGGGGCTTGTGTATTCTTCGGTGTCGTACTCGAAACCGGGTGAGCGACCGTATTCCGAATGAGGCAAAGGCCAAGACTGCGGTGGAAGGATGGAGTGCGGTCTCACTGGTCTGAAGAGGGTCGACATCGTGTTCCAGGGCGAAGTGGAGCACGGCATTGGGTATGAAAGTGCATTTGACGCTGGATATGCCGGCGAACAGGACGTTACGAAAAAAAGAGGTGAGTGGGTAGAAGGCTGAGACGGCGCCCTGCAGCCCTCAGCAGGCAAAGTGGCATTCAAAGACGACGAAGGGGGAAGCTCCTGACGGGGCAGTGGCGGTGGTTGCTGCAGCTCAACAGGCTTCTGCTCAGGTGAAGCTGAGCTGGAGGAAGCACGACGCTCCTGCAGCTCAGTTAGTATGCTGTTCCAAGCGGTACGAGGCTTGGTAGCACAGAAAGCTCACCAAGTCTTCGAGTCTCTTCTTGAGCTTCTTGCGGTAGGTGCGTTGAGCAATGCGGTTCTGTATCCGCCTTCGCTCAGCGTGATCTGATATTTCGGTCCAGTTTTCCTCGGGTTTTGCATGAGGAGAGACGGCTGACGAAGGGCACGAGCGCTTTTTAGTAGCGTGAGCTGGGGCGGCTGCTTGCATGATGGCGGTCGATGCTGGGTACGTTCACACAGGAGGGGGCGAGAAAGGAAGAAAAGGTATGGAGCGGGATATATAGTGACAGACGGAATGATGAGAGGCTCAGGCTGGCACTCGGGGAAGGCTGCATATTTATCTCCGCGTCTGGCTTCCGTTCTCCATCGTTATCCTGGCTATTGGCGCAGTGCACATCACGCAAAGCTCTATGTGCGACGCTGCCAGCGAGAAGCTGTGCTACTGATCTGCGCCTCCTTCTAGCCGATAATTCCTTGCACGAGTAAACTAGGAACGATATGCATCTATCGGCATAACAGAGGCGCAGCGAAGTCGACGGTGGTACGTAGTCATTCATGCACAGCATGCCAGGACCGCAAGCAGCGAGCCACGGTCTCACGGTCACACGGTCAGGTGGGACAAAGTCATCCGATACTTGCAGGCGAAAGTTTGCCAAAGTTGGGCTGCATGAGTCTTGACGCTCTTTCTGTCCGTCTTGGGGACTGTGCCACTGTAGCTTGCGCGTTTTGCTGCATGGCTGAGCGTGTTTGCATAACCGTGCTGGCTTCTGCATGATGAACCTGCCTGCCTGCCAGGTATGATCTGTATCACAGCCTGGTCGTTCGGTGAGGCAGACGATCCTGTATACACGGCAGACGTTACTCCAAGCCAGCCCGCATTGGTCTTGCAGCTGACTCTGGCCGCGACCCAGACTGACCGCCTGTGGGCTCAGACGACGTTCACCTCGCCGTACGTATGCCGAGAATCGAGGGTGCGAGGATGTAGCGTTGATGCGCACAAGGACGAGGTGCAGATCGCTGATTGGGACGAGCGTCTCTCGTGTTGGCACTCCCAGCACCCAGAACGATAGAGACGATAACCAGATGATTTCGACCCAGGGAGAACCGAGACTGGCAAAGCACAAGGAAGAATGAGCAAGAGCTCCTTTTAGATATAGCGATGCGTTTGGTCGGTCGAGCGACAGGTGTATGAGACGATCAGCGTGGACGAACGCTTTACAGTCGCGAGCACAATCGGTTTCCGGTTCTGCAGTCAGCTTTCTTCTCACCGCACGGTCCACACCACAGGGATCCTTCTACATCAATACTAGCGTATTGCAGGGGTAGCTGTGTAATCTATGCCACTCGCTGTATAATATAGTCAGATGTGTCATAAGTCACCCTCGATTAGTGGTAATCCACGACAACAAAAAAACACGACAAACAGCGAGAAATCAATTTTTGAAATCACCCATCACTACAGCCTCAAAGACATCTGCCAGCGGTCGCAATAATCTCTACAGGCCATCACGCGTCCCCCGCGTCAGTTTGGCACCTGTAGAGTAGCTGTTGCGGCCCTGGCAGACATAGACGAACAAGATCTGCGAGCAAGCTACTTAACATAACACGTCCACCAAATGCAGCGGCAGCCATCTAGCCACGATACAGCAATGCAAGACGCGACGATGGAACCCAGACACCCCTTTGAGCATAATAGTTACAACATACACAATATAGTCACTGATCGGATACGCGATTTTTGTTCAGGCAGGCGGCTGCCTGCGCAGTCGCTACTGTAACGGCAGGCATGTCAGCTCCTCCAGTACTTCGTGAAACAGTTCGGCCGTTGTCGCGTCGTCACGGAGAAGGTCTTTCCTGACCAGCGATTTTGTGAGGAAGTCTGTTGCGTCTTGGCGGCTGTCGCTTCTATCTCCAGCACGTCACCACGTGTCAGCTCAGCCATCTCAGGCCTGCGCGCGGTGTATACCACTACCCTCTGATCGCTATCCGGCAGGTAGTCCACGATGCCCTGCGACTGCGTATCTCTAGATATGATGCCTAAGTCGTCGACGTTGTCCACAACCACCAGCCATCCTTTTGTCCGGCCTGAACCTAGATGCTGCTTCATCAACACCTTCGGGTTCTCCTCTTTGCTCGCCGCCTGTAGTATGCTGAGCGAAGTAATAATATCCGCGCATGCCTGCTCGAGGCTCTCCATGCTCAGTGCAGGCATCCAGAAGACCAACCATTCCGGCTACGCCTCCTTCACTATGTACGCAAACTGTAGCTTCATGTGCGTCTTGCCCGGTGTGCCAAACCCAACGATGGGCATCTTCTGAAAGTGTTGCCCGACGAGCAGCCGCTGTGCGTCGCCCGACAAAGTGTCGATTCTTCGGGAAGGGAGAGTATAAGTAGATCAGCTTGACCATACGCTCGAACGTTCTATCAGTATAGATACACAACACAATGAGCACTACAGCTAAACTAACCATTTGCATCGTTTACCATCTCCTTCACTATACACGCCGTCGCTAAATTCGCTAATGATGTCACCGATAGCAACTCCCTCGGGTCAGCTGCTGCCGTCGCCGTCTTTTGGTGGTTGGCGTAGGACTAAGCCTCAAACCGAACACGTGCAAGCGAGCAGCTTGAAGTGTCGTCTCTGCTGACGTAGGTTGATGTCTCGACTCACTTAAATATGTTCGCTACACACGTGCCTGCTGTGGTTCCAGATAAGTAGACACAAGGATCTTCAATATAATGAGGTAGCAAAGGGTGATTCGTGTGTCTGAAGAAGCTTGACTACAGCCTCATGGCCGTTCCACGTCGCACAGAATAGTGGAGTCCAGCTCTCAGTATATGTCGCAGCATTGACGTCAACCTTGTTCGTGTCGAGCAGCAACTTGACCACAGCTTCATGGCCGCTCTGTGCCGCCTACAGCAGCGGCGTGGAGCCGTCCATAGTCTTCGTATCCACGTCGACCCTATTTGTATCAAGCAGCAGCTTTACTACTGCTGTTTGTCCGCTCCCTACTGCCAACAACAGAGGTGTCCAGCCATGAGCAGTTGTCTCATGGATATCGACCTTGCCTGTGTCTAGCAGCTGCTTGACCACCGCTTCGCGTCCGTTCTGTGCTGCCCACAACAGCGGCGTCCATCCGTTCTTGTTCTCAGCATCAGGATCGACCTTGCCTGTGTCTAGCAGCTGCTTGACCACCGCTTGGTGTCCGTTTTGTGCTGCACACAACAGCGGCGTCGATCCGTCCTTGCTCTCAGCATCAGGATCAACCTTGCCTGTGTCTAGCAGCTGCTTGACCACCGCTTGGTGTCCGTTTTGTGCTGCCCACAACAGCGGCGTCCATCCATTCTTGTTCTCAGCATCAGGATCGACCTTGTCTGTGTCTAGCAGCTGCTTGACCACCGCTTGGTGTCCGTTCTGTGCTGCACACAACAGCGGCGTCCATCCATTCTTGTTCTCAGCATCAGGATCGACCTTGTCTGTGTCTAGCAGCTGCTTGACCACCGCTTGGTGTCCGTTCTGTGCTGCACACAACAGCGGCGTCCATCCGTTCTCATTCTTAACATCAGGATCAACCTTGCCTGTGTCTAGCAGCTGCTTGACCACCGCTTCGCGTCCGTTCTGTGCTGCCCACAACAGCGGCGTCGATCCGTCCTTGCTCTCAGCATCAGGATCAACCTTGTCTGTGTCTAGCAGCTGCTTGACCACCGCTTGGTGTCCGTTCTGTGCCGCCCATGAAAGTGGCGTAGAGCCAGTAGACGTCGCAGCATTGACGTCAACCTTGTTCGTGTCGAGCAGCAACTTGACCACAGCCTCATGGCCGTTTTTTGCTGCTTGCAGCAGAGGTGTCCAGCCATATGTAGCTCTCGTGTCGACGTCCACCTTACCAGTGTCAAGCAGCTGCCTCACCACCTGCTCGTAGCCTCTCTCTGAAGCTACACAGAGCGGGTTGTTATACTCTCCATCAGCGTTGACATCTGCGCCCTTGTCGAGTAGTAGCTTCACCACCTGCTCGTGACCGCTCTTTGAAGCTGCATAGAGCGGGCCATCAGCGTTGACATCTGCGCCCTTGTCGAGTAGTAGCTTCACAATCTGCTCATGGCCGCTCTCTGAAGCTGCATAGAGCGGGTTCCCATTCCCTTCAACAGCGTTGACATCTGCGCCCTTGTCGAGTAGTAGCTTCACCACCTGCTCGTGACCGCTCTCTGAAGCCCTAAAGAGCGGGCTCCCATTCCCTCCGTCAGCGTTGACATCTGCGCCCTTGTCGAGTAGTAGCTTCACAATCTGCTCGTCGCCGCTCTCTGAAGCTACGCAGAGCGGGTTACCATACCCTATTCCACCAGAAGCCTCGACATCTGCGCCCTTGTCTAGTAGTAGCCTCATCATCTGCTTGTTACCATTCTCTGAAGCCGCCTGGAGTGCGTGCCCATAAAGTCCACCTAGTGCGTTGACGTCCGCACCCCTGTCGAGCAGTAACTTCACAATCTGCTCGTGGTCATTTCTAACAGCCACGTGGAGTGCGTTCCCATAACTTCTACCCTTAGCGTTGATGTCCGCGCCCTTGTCGAGTAGTAGTTTCACAATCTGCTCGTGACCGTAAAATGAAGCCACATGGAGCGCGTTCCCATATTCATCACCCCGAAAGGTGATGTCCACACCCTTCTCAAGAGACCGTTTGACAACCGCTACCTGCCCGAGATAACATCCAACCATGAGTCTCGTAGGACTTTTTTGATCCAGCCCATAGTTTATTCCCACGTGTATTTTCGACCATGTTCGATACACTTGAGCACTTGGGTCACACAGCTTGAACGTGAGCGGTGCTACAGCCGCGCTTTCATCATCGCAAATGCTCGACTCCCGAACATGCAGGCCCCAAAACATTGCGGAGTATTCTAGGAACGCACAGTTCTCGACACCCTGTTCCTGGTCTGTAGTGAGGCTGTCGCCATCGTCAAAAAAGCTGAGGAATCGCACACAGCACTCTGCAAGGACAGTGTGAGTATCCTTCATAGCAGTAAAACCATGCCATATCAGCTCCTTCTGAAATGTGTTAGACGACATCCGCTCAGCAAGAAGAAATTCGCGCGCCGTCTGGTGCAGAAAGTAGATCTTGCCGTGATAGACAGAGACAAATAGCCCACACCACGATCTAAGGCGTGACTTGAAATCATGCTCCTGCTCGAGGTCTATGTCATCGATCGACTTCGTCTTCTCATCCACTTCTATCGCGACGCTCATCTCTGCGAGCGTAAGAGGCCGGGTTGCTGCTAAGATAATGGCTAGGACCTTCTGGACCATCCGGCGATCCTTAGACTTGCTCAGAATCTGCTCATAAGCTTGGTGAACACTCTTAGGCAGTGCGTCGAAGGTAGATGCAATTCCTTTGGGCGTTCTCTTGAAGTGAAAGTCTTGCAAGTAGTCAAACACAAGGTAAGCCCACAAGTAGGTACGGTGCTCCATCTTCAGCAACTGATCTTCCAGGCAACGCTTGATTTCGTCTGAAAGCTTTCTTTCTTTCGCGAACTGGTCTACTCGATGGCGTACCACACAGTTCACTTCTTGACTGATCGTCTCTGACTCGTCTTCTCCTGGTATTCGAATACGTGGAAAGGCTTCAGAGAGACTGTGGAGTTCGGATACAACATGCTCGTACGGCCGGCTTGTCATGAGAAGCTTTAGCTTTGCGTTGCGAGAACTGCTACTGCGGACTTGAGACTCTATATGCTGCAGTAGATCTCGCGTTTCTGACTCAGCGCACTCATCTAACGCGTCCAGGACGATAGTGACAGGTCCAGCATTCGCATCTTGCACGGCTTCTCCAAACACGCTCCAGAGCGAGCTTGTCGAGTTTACCAGCCTTGCGCCATCCTTATCGTACTGTTCTATGGCATGCACAAGAAGGCTTCGCTTCTGCGAAAACAGCTGATGCAGCAGAGCGCAGAGCGCCTCACGCACCGTGTTCTGAACCTGGTCTTTGAAGAAGAAGTAGCACACTGTCGACGACTCGGCTAAGACATGGTCGATCAGGTACTTGGCTAGCACTGACTTGCCACATCCAGGATCTGCGGACACAAGCAGCGGTCCCGATTCACTTCTCCTCCACTCCTGGAAGTGAGGGTGGTTGAGGAACCATAGGCATGTACCTTCTACTCTGCCGGCTATGCGTTCTTTGTACCATTCGTACGTAGCACCTTCCGAGCTCTGAGTAAGTCGAAACAGCTGAAGACACCTTGCTTGCTGGTCGGACAGCCTCTGGTCGTGCTCTTTTCGCTGGATGTCAAATGCCTTCTGTGAAATGGCAAGCCCATCTCCTGCGATGTTCTTAAAGTCTTCCGCGACTTTATAGAGGTCTGTTGTCCATACGAGTGTCAGTACGTATTGATGAACCTAACTACGAAGCTGGCTAAGACTGACCGGACAACACTTCCCCAATCTTCCTCTCAGCCTCGACCATGCTCGGCGGTATCACTGACAGTACCTCCTTCGCATACGCTGCGGCTGCCCCTGCCGCGTACGGTTGCCATCGCTTGTTCTTGTGCGAGTCCGCGTAGTCACAGACGCCGCGCACCACCAGGCACGGAAAGCTGTTCATCAGGCCCGCTGCCTCCATCTCAAAGCACAGCACCCCGCCTAGCTCTGCGCTGACTCTGTCTCTCTCGGCAGCGCTCCGCATCACCTGGTTGCCCGATGCGATGGTGCCATAGTGCACCACCACTTCCTCCTCAACGCCGCGTGGCTGCCGAGATTCCTGTTTGTCTGCCTTGCACTTGTCGCACGTAGGCCCACCTTCGTGATCGTACCCTGCTTTAAAGAGCACGTCGGGCCCCATCTTAGCGCGTTGAAATTTGGCGATATGCTCTAGCTTAGAGACGTACGTAGAGAGCTGGCTCCGCCCGCGCAGCTCTTTCGCCCGTACTTTGGCTACTGCGCTAAGCAGGATTTGTGGTGGCGAGTTCAGCGACCCGGTCCGCGCGAACCCGCTCGGCGTCGTCTTACCAGAGTCATACTGCACCACCCCGCCGAAGGTCTGGTGCGGCTGGCTAACTACCACGTCCCCGAGCCTAATGTCCGCTTCAGCGCTGGGGACGCCGGCGCCAATGCCCACCATCAGCCCGAACCGGATGGCCTTGAAGCTCGCCCTTAGTTGTGTCGCTAACACCACCGCTGGGTTGTTGCCGATCCGGCCAGCAGGCAGGCATACTATCGCGACGTTGTGGCCGCCGATCGAGCCCAGCGCGTACAGGTTCTCGTCGTTGTCGGCCGCGTCGTGCTCGAGGTCGGGGTGCTCTTCGTCGAGCATCTCTTGCGCCGCCGCCAGCTCGACGGGCAGCGCACACACCCATCCCACCGTGTAGTCTTCGCGGCGCAACTGGCGCGCCATTCGCGGTCGTTGCGTGGGAGGTCGATACTAAGGTGGCTGCAGTCTCATGGACGGTGTGCTGTAGTTGAGGTCATGGTCTGGCAGCTACTAAGCCTGGCGACGAGCACAGCGCTTGGCTGTCCGCATGTCGTCGGCTGGGAGCAAGCAGGCTGAGGTGGACGTCCAGCGGAGGTCGCGGGCAAGGTATGGGGGCCGGAACACCGACCCGCTCATTGGCTAGCTCTGCGCATGCAGTAACCGAGGCACTTGTACGGATCGACGTTGACTTGCTCCACACCACCAGCCACTGATCGACGATGTGGATGCAGCGGCTAAGGGACGGAGAATACGCCCCACTCGTTTACTGCAGTTAGGTAGCCGGCGCTGGCGTACGCGGCTGCGATCCCATCGCACATAACGAACCAGATCGACGGCTAAACCCTGGAACTCTACCCCCCGCCCTGATGTTGCGAACCTTCTAGAAGCCAGACCTATCGCTGGCCTGACTGGGTGGCAGCGGGCCGAGAAAGTCCCGGCTTGTGACCTCGACGCTCCTTGAGCAACACCAGCTGTGCTTCACCAACTCGTCCTGCTGGCCTGTTATATGCACTGGGCTCCTCTGCCATGGCGCCGAACCTCGCGCTATCGCAGTATGACCTGATCCGCGACATGATACTAGACGGGTCGTTGACGCAGATACAAATGGCTGACGTTGCTGGCTGCAGCGACCGCACGATTCGAAACATAGCCACCAACGTTCGCTTGTTTGGCACAACGAGAGCGCCAGCCAACGGCGCGGGAAGACGGCGGCATATCACTCCGCCTATGCTCGATGCCCTCTGCGACCGCCTGACAGAAAAGCCTGGGCTGTGCCGAGATGAGATGGCTGTGTTTCTGTACGATGAGTTCGACATCCTAGTCTCGGTGTCTAGCGTTGGTAGGGCATTAGCCTCTGTGGGGTGGACCAAAAAGGTTACCCGGCGCATCGCTAGCGAACGCAACGCCGATCTGCGCGACTTCTACCTGCACAAGCTGTCCGAGTTCCGTTCGTACCAACTAGTATACATCGACGAGTCTGGGTGCGACAAGCGCATCGGCTTCAGACGTACGGGCTGGTCTCCACTTGGAGTAGCACCCGTGGAGGTCGCTCGCTTCCACCGGGACCGCAGACATCAGATACTGCCTGCGTACACACAAGAAGGGGTCCTTTGTTCCCGAGTCTTCCAAGGCTCGACTGACGGTGCTGTGTTTGAACTTTATAGAGCAGCTCCTCCATCACTGCCGGCCGTACCCGCAGCCGAACTCGGTGCTTGTCATAGATAACGCTTCTTTCCACCATAGCGAGCGAATCACGCAGATGTGCGATGATGCTGGGGTCAAACTGTTGTATCTGCCGCCGTACTCGCCAGACTTCAACCCGATCGAGGAGTTCTTCGCCGAGCTGAAGGCTTTCATCAAGAAGCAGTGGCACGAGTTTGAGAGCAGCCCGCACGAGGAGTTTGGAGCGTACCTAGAGTGGTGTGTCAGTGTGGTAGGCGGACGGGAAGAAAGCGCGAAAGGGCATTTCCGGAATGCAGGTGTGACTGTTGAAAAGCTCGGCTGCTGCACCTCTCCGCGCTAGACATTCCAGCACGTGACTCAATATAAGGTATGCACATCGACTGACCGTGGAACATTCATTGGCTCGACGAAGCTCGAGCCCGTGAAGATAGATTGTGAGGATAGACAGCGCTTCGCTTTGGGATATCTCTTCCTTTGTTCTCCCCCATCAGATCGAGCTATCGACCATGCCAGCGTATAGAAGTGCTCCTGTCAAATCGATCGCCCAGACCTTCAGCATAGCAGGCAAGTTAACGGTGTTAATTTGGGCGCGTATGTCATTAGAGGTATGTGATGCTATGTCCAAATGCTTCCGTTCAACCCTACTTTCATAATCTCTGCGTTTGGCCGCTGTCTCATCAGACCCAGTGGAATAGCGCTCCTTTCAACTTCCCACTCGTCTTTGCCGCCAGTACCAAGTCATCAACGTTATGCATGTCAACGGTACAGCACAGACCCAGTACACCCAGAACTCGCCAGACACGGACCATCCCGCGCCGTCGTGGTCCGGAGTATAGTTGAAGAAACTCATGCTGAAGATCGCCTGCCCGGTGTTAGTCAGGTGTTGGGCAACAGTGGGGAGCACATACTGATAAGAAGGTTGGGGGCAAGAAAGCCATGGTCACTACTGCAATCGTCCTCATAGCGCCACTGTCGCGCCTCGCTGCTTCTCCAAGCCCCGTCATGACCTGGCTGTCGCGCTGAGCAATCATGTTGTATGCCTAACGATGCGTCAGCAAGCCGGCCTCAGTAGTCAGGCAAACTGCCTCACCAGGGCAATCTCGTTCTGCAGCCGCTCCTTGTTCGATTGCGATCGCAGGAGCAGATTGCGAAGCATGCCGGCTTGAAAGGCTATATGCGTGCGCACTTTAGACACTGCGTCTGGCTCATTTCCACTCTTCTGCTTGCTCCTGCTCGTAAGATATACTACGTGCCTCTGCATAGCTTCCACCGTCTCCATCGTCACGCTGAGCGTCTCGAAAGAGTGGATCGCGTGGCGTGCCGCCTCGTGCATCATGAGAAAGCCTTGAGGTTCACGAGTAGGAAGTGAGCGGTCCTAAGCACTTGTTACTACCTTCATGCATCTTTTGTTGCGCGAGCGTGCTTGCCTTCTCAACGCTACGCACGATGTCGCGTACAGACCATACGGACAGGTCCTGCATGGCGACGACCGCCTCCAGGAGAGGAATGTGCAGCGAGTATGGCTCCAGAGGCTGCACCATCGTCCCCAGCTGGGCGAGAGCGTCTTGCAGCAGCCCTCTAAAAAGTGAAGACGCACCGATGCACAGGATCGTGCAGTGACCGGAGACCCACCGCGAACAGAAGGTCATCTCATGCCAGCTGTAGCTTGAGCTGGCATCTCGAGCGGCCATCTTGACCAGGATGCGGAACCACGTGTCTGTGATATAGGATGAGAAGATGCTTGCTTGCAGCGTGCTTAGCCGGTTCCTTACAGGTAGACTGCAGCTCGCAATCCTTACTGAAGGACTCCGCAGAGCTGAAGAACCCGTTCGAACGTCGATATACAGTTGCAAAGAGGTGAGTAGGGATCTGGAAGAAGTGCACTAGCTCTGGCGCTAGCTTCGCATCTGTTGAGAAGGTGTCTTGCTTTTCCAGGCTGTAAGTGATTATTGTGTAGCTCTGACACTTGATCTAGCGGTACCCACATGTATCGGAGCTGCGGTGCAGTGGTGTCCTAAATGAAGATTAGACAACGAGTAGGAAAAACAGAGTTATCGTTTACATCTACGCATTGCTTGATGTCCTTCTTCTCGAGCACCCAGCCCGCTGGAGCTGATCTTGCCTTAGTTTGTGCTCCATCTCGACGTGCAGGGTCGCCTACAGAATTGCAGAACCGTGTAAAGCTGCATCTAGGGAAATGCTGAAGACTGGTAGATTTAAACGTTGATAACGGGACAATCGAACCCGAGCGGGGGGAAGAGCCCAGTGTCGTCACCTACGCTGTCTCTCCGGCAGAGGGACCTTAGAGGATTACACGGTACAGTACTTAACCTTCGGGCTGCGTCTGCAGTCTGGTCTGATTGCGGCGCAGCACCATGCTCCATATATCTAGCCAATGAGCGGGCTTGTGTTCCGGCCCCCACACCTCGCCCGCGCCTGCAGCGACATCCGCTGGACGTCAACATCCCACCTCAGCCTACTGGCTCCCAGCTGACGACATGCAAGCAGCCAAGCGCTGTACTCGTCGCCAGGCTGAGCAGCTGCCAGGCTGCCAGGCTGCCAGACTGCCAGACCACGACTTCACCTACAATACACCGTTCCGTAGGACACTGCAGCTACCTTAGTCTCTACCTCCCCCACAACGACCGCAAATGGCGCGCCCGCTGCGCCGCGAAGACTACACGGTGGGATGGGTGTGCGCGCTGCCCGTCGAGCTGGCGGCCGCGCAGGAGATGCTCGACGAAGAGCACCCCGACCTCGAGCGCGACCTGGCTGACAACGACGAGAACCTGTACGCGCTAGGCTCGATCGGCGGCCACAACGTTGCCATAGTGTGTCTGCCCGCCGGCCGGATCGGCAACAACCCAGCGGCAGCGGTGGCGATGCAGATGCGAGCGACGTTCAAGAAGATCCGGTTCGGGCTGATGGTGGGCATCGGCGGCGGCGTGCCGAGCGCTGAGGCAGACGTGCGGCTAGGGGACGTGGTAGCTAGCCAGCCTCACGGAACGTTTGGCGGAGTGGTGCAGTACGACGTGGGAAAGACGACGCCGAGCGGGTTCGAGCGGACGGGGTCGTTGAACGCACCGCCGCAAATACTGTTGGCAGCTGTTGCGCGAGTGAGGGCGGACGAGCTACGCGGCAGGAGCAAGCTGTCTCAGCACGTTGCTAAGCTAGAGCGCATCGCTAAGTTCCAGCGCGCTAAGGCAGGGCCTGACGTGCTCTTCGAGGCAATATACGATCACGCAGGCGGGCAGACGTGCGACGGGTGCAGCGCTGACCGACAGGCGATTCGGCAGCCGCGCGAGAGCGAGGAGGAAGTGTTGGTGCACTACGGCACGATAGCTTCGGGCAACCAGGTGATCAAAGACGCTGCTGTACGAGACAAGCTGAGTGTAGAGCTAGGCGGGGTGCTGTGCTTCGAGATGGAGGCGGCGGGGCTGATGAACAGCTTCCCGTGTCTGGTGGTGCGCGGCATCTGCGACTACGCAGACTCGCACAAGAACAAGCGGTGGCAGCCATATGCGGCAGGGACGGCGGCGGCGTACGCGAAGGAGGTGCTGTCGGTGATACCGCCAGCAGAGGTGGCCGCATCACGCACGGCGGAGGAGGCGATCAGAGAGGCGAGCGGTTAGTGTAGCTGCCTCTCTATTCATTCGATAATACATTGACGCTAATCAAGCGTTTGAGTGAACAGTCAAATCGACCTACCACATCCCCTTCCTAAAGAACCGGCACTTTGTCGGCCGACGCGACGAGCTGGCTGAGCTGCGGCAGCGACTGCTGGTAGAGCAAGACTGTCGGAAGATGTCTATCGTCGGGCTGGGCGGGATGGGCAAAACGCAAGTGGCGCTGCAGTTCGCGTTTGAAGTCAAGAAGACGCAGCCGGAGTGGTCGATCTTCTGGTTGCCGGCGGTGAGCATGGAGAGCTTCGAGCAGGCGTGCGCAGGGATCGTGCAGGCGCTGCACATACCACGAAGAGGGAAAGAGGAAGATGACCCGAAAGAGCTGGTGAAGCAGTACCTGAGTTCGAGCCGGGCAAGACGATGGCTGCTGGTGGTGGATAACGCGGACGACCCCAACATACTTTTTAGGGGTGAGCAGTCAGGGGGTATCGTCGACTACCTGCCGGAGAGCGAAGGAGGCATGACTGTGTACACCACACGCACGCTGGAGGTAGCCGTGTCGCTGACACGCGGCGACGTGCTAGAGCTGGGGGCGATGGACCGCGGAGACGCGATTGACTTTTTGTCTGAGTCGCTGGTAAGAAAGGAGCTTTTGAGAAACCAGACAATGACAGACAAGCTGCTAGACGAACTGACTTGCCTGCCGCTGGCGATCGCGCAGGCGGCAGCGTACCTCAACATAAACCGTATGACTATCACCAAGTACCTGCGGCTGCTGCACAGAACAGAACAGGACCTGGTCAGGCTAATGAGCAAAGAGTTTCGCGACGACACGCGGTACAAGCAGTCAGCGAACGCAGTGGCGACGACGTGGGTGGTGTCGTTCAGCCAGATCCGCGAGCACGATGTAGCAGCGGCTGACCTGCTAGCATTCATATCCTGCGTAGAGTGGAAGGCTATACCGCGCTCGCTGCTGCCAGAGGCACAGTCAGATGGGCAGATGGAGGAGGCCATCGGCACGCTGTGCGGGTACTCGTTCTTGGCGAGGCGAGATGGTGACAACCAAGCGACTAGCGGAGGGAGTAAGCAAGGAAGGGATGTCGACCAAGCGACGGAGGCAGAGGAGTGGTACGACATCCACCGACTCGTTCACCTGGCGACACGGATCTGGGTCAAGAATCACGGCAACGCAAGTGAGGTAGCAGAGGATGCAGTGCGGCGTGTTGCAGACGTCTTCCCGTCAGACGACTACAAGAACCAGGCCATGTGGAGAGGATACTTGCCACATGCACTGCGGCTGCTCAGCAGTGGACAGCACAGCAGTGCATGGGAGCAGTCTAAGCTATGTCTGCTGGTGGGACGGTGTCTGCGAGTGGACAGCAGGATCCAGGAGGCAGTAGTGTGGCTCGACAGGTCGTGTGAACAGAGGAGCCAACTTGACGAAGACAACCCAGACCGACTGGCGTCGCAGCACGCACTCGCAATCGCATACCAAGCAGACGGACAGGTGCACAAGGCGGTAGAGCTGCTGGAGCACGTGGTGGAAGTGCGAGAGAAGACGCTGGCGGCAGAGCACCCTTCACGACTAGCGTCGCAGCACGAGCTCGCAGGAGCATACCGAGCAGACGGACAGGTGCACAAGGCGGTAGAGCTGCTGCAGCACGTGGTGGAAGTGCGAGAGAAGACGCTGGCGGCAGAGCACCCAGACCGACTGGCGTCGCAGCACGTACTCGCAATGGCATACCAAGCAGACGGACAGGTGCACAAGGCAGTGGCGCTGCTGGAGCACGTCGTCTCTATCAAAGCTCGCATACTTCGAGACGACCATCCGTCACGACTGGTGTCAGTTGAAGTTTTGAACCACATGTATGCTAAGCTAGCTGTAGACCCAGACGAAGCATTCTCTATGCTTTGCGAGAACTCTGCTGTATAGTGTCGTAGCCAGTTCTAGAGGTCCTTTCGTCTAGCAGTAGAAACAGAGCGTGCCTACACAACTCTACTGTACATGTCTTGCCTCGCCGTGCCCTTCGTTCTTGAGAATTGGTCTTGGTACAGAAGTTTACTTATGTAAGCGGCGATTCTCAGTGGTTAGTATCTTGATAGATGCTATCTTTGTACACTTTAATTCTGATCTTTGTAGAACAACTGTCATAGATTACTACTGACTAAGGATGACTCATTACACAACTAACTATACCATACAGCGGGTGGTATGATTACACTGCCATCCCTGCGATACGCTAGCACTAATGCGGTAGGACCCTTGCCGGGTGGACCGTGCGGAGAGAACGAAGCTGACTGCAGAACCGGAAACCGATTGTGCTCGCGACTGTATCCTCTCAAGAAGAAAGGAGAATGAACAGTCCGAACAGTGGACACGTGGGTGTTCCAAAGAAGTGTTGTACAGTATTGTAAATCATTACCGCTCTTTGCTCTACCCTACGTACTGTCAGCCCATGAAACTGCTGTGGCGTGGGAGGACTTAGCATCCCTGCATCTCTAGCTCGACCACCACTTGGGATCTCAAGTGGTGCGCCTTGGCGCGTACGCCTACAGTGTCAGTGCTGTAGGACAGGATACAATGCAGGTTGACAGCGCTGCTGTAGCTTGGGCATTACACGCTTGTCAAGAACCATTTTCGTGTATGTACAATACTGTATGTGTTGTCCGTACAGTACTGGAGATGTTGACAAAGGACTGATCGGATGTTGTCGTGGACAAGCCAGTCACTGCTACTGGAGAGAAACCTCAGCTTCGTCTGGATGGGACTGCTCTTGTCTGCTATGAATGACCATCCTTGAGAGCATTTTAACGTGTTCAGAGAGCCAAAGTATGCCTCGTGCGCTGACGCTGCTGAGCGACCATATCGACAGGACACCGCACTTGCAGTTCCGTATCCCCGATACGTTTCCATTCATCCGTGCCAGGATGATAGCCTCCAGCCGCTCTTGGATCCAGGAAATAGAGGCATGCGTGAGCCCTGCGTTGCGATGTATCTGGTGCTGTGAAGACCCCTCACCAGGCCTGTCCTCCCACGTTCGTCAGCAGCGTGTTAGCATAGTCGCATGGTATGGTGTGAGAGGGTTTGATGTGGCCACAGAATTGGAGTCTGTCCCGAGCGTCGCAGCTGGAGGGCAGCTGGTTGTTACGATGTCGCGTCTGGCCTGTATGCGGCCGTTGCCCCATACGCAGAGCACTGTGTAGCCATCGTTCAGGCGGTGGCAGAGACGGACCCGATCAAGACTGTTCTCCTCGAGAGCTTGACCGCGAGTGCGTTGGTGGCCAGTTTGCTGATTGCAGAGTCCAGCATGGACTGAGCCCTGCCGGTGTCACACGTCACGCGATGACGCGTCGGGTGATTGGAGATGGTTGTAGATGATTGGAGATGGCCGGAGACGACTGGTGACATCTGAGCGATATGCGGAAGACGCGGGGGTACCCATGTAGTGAGACATCAGGCAGCCTTGCTCTCTGCCTGGCGATGTCAATGCAAGCAGGGACATATTCCTATCACATACCCTCCAGGAAGGCGCTGGCTACCATTGAGAAGGCCCGTGCTGAATCCTTAGAGTCCGGGCAAACTCTTAAGAGGCTCACGTAGCCCGCGCCGTGTCTCGAGAAGCTTTTGCAGCACTGGAATCCCGACATCACACGCACAACCATCATTTTGGACAACATGGAGAAACAGAAGAGCGAATCAACCTCTGGGCCGTTGCGAAGCTCTAGAAAGACTGCACGCTCAAAGATCGGCGACAGAAGTGCGGTATCGAAGCCGAAGTTGGAGTCCAAGGTAATGATCTCAACGCCGTGCATGTCGGGGATGCTGACCTGAACAGAGAGGACACAAAAAGCGACAACATGGAGCCACGCGGTTTGATGAACTTGATCTGAGTCCCAAAAATGCTGCTCTCTCGGATTGCTCCCAGGCAGCCCTCGCTCGAGAGGCATTTGCAGATCAGCCAATCATGGATATTGGTCCAGATGTCTTACCTAACACTCTAACGAACGAAAGAGGCCTGCATATAGGTGCAGACATCCTCGTAGAGCAAGCAGCTACGCCCGAATCGTTCTCCAAGGCTGCTGCCGCAATCGAGTGCATGGATGAGAGTATCCATAAGGATCATTTGGTCGACAAATTTTATACGCGTGGCTGCGTCCAGGTTCTCGAGTATATCAACCGCAGGAATGCCGAGGCTGCAACGAGTATTCTCGATGTCTTATACCAGCTACCAGACATTGCGCGCGTCACCGACCACATGTCTCACGTTATCGAGAAATGCCGAGACGTTCTCATCAAGGCCATCGACCACAGGTCGTTCAAAGACGCGGAATACATTCTGAAAGTGATGTGTTCTCTGCCACCCAGCATGTGCTTCTTTGAAGTTGCTGGACACTCCCGAAACTGTCTCATCGAAGACATCAACGGCCGTAAGCTCGACGACGCGGAAGAGCTTCTTAGAATGGCACAGTGGCTACCATCCAGCGCGCATATCCCTCGCAACTTTTTCTCCATAGTCGTCAAAACATGCCGAACATGTGCCATCGAAGACATGAATGACGGCAAGCTCGGTGATGCTGAACGGATTGTCGATCTCGTACTGCGTCTACCATACCACACGCGCGTCCCCGACGACCACTTCTCTGGACTCCTCGAAGCATGCCGAGGATGTCTCATCAAATATATCGAAGACGGCAATTTCGAAGAAGCAAAAGAGATTCTTGAAATCTTATTTGATCTAGGACGGAGCATGCGTATTCCGGACGACTACTTCTCAAAAGTCACCAAAACATGCCGAGATCGTCTCGTCAAGCATGTCAAAGTCAACGATCATGAAAAAATGCAAGAGGATTTCGAGTTTCTCGACCATCTATCCGTCCAAGTGGACATTCACATCAAGGTGAGGAACAGGCTCCACTCGCGATCGGTAGATGATTAGGAAGAGTGGATTCAAGTTCACGGCTTTTCCAGGTGGGCGGTTGTCCGATGGAGTGTCAGAAGCTTGCTTCTTGGTCCGCATGTACTACTGGGCGCCCCAATATCACGTGATCATCTACTACACCACACTATGTTGTAGGTCAGGCGCTGTCGGAAACCTTGTTACGAATGATGCCGTGCGATGACCTTTACATAAGCTCAGCTACGATGCCACAAGCAATAGAAGATATACACTCTCTCATAGTCATCCGTCTACAATACCCGCACCCAACCTTACGACAGCTATCAAAGAAAAGAAAGGCGTACATGCCATCGCTGCATGCATGAAATTAGGGGCTAGAAAGGGCCTGTGCTTTGCGGGGCGACTGCATTGATATGATTCAACAAGTTATTCTTCCTCTTATCTACTTTCTTCAAGAGTAGTGTTCCGGCACGCCAGTTATTTCATCACAGAGGGATGTAATTACGATCGATGGTTTTGCAGCGGATATCGAATTAAGTAGCGCGGGCTGATACACGGAATAGTAGCCTTATGAGCGGCAGGCTCGAGGTTTGAACTTGCATACGATAGGTGAGCGGTGTGTGAGCCTAAGTTGGATTTGGCAGTCTGCATGGAATTGTTTTTTCCTGTTTATGGACGGGTAGGTGTCAGTCTTTGGACAGCTTACAGTGTTAATCAGACGAGATACAGGATGCAGCTGGATCGCTGTGGACGAGACGTCAAAAGAAACTAAGAATAGACTCCGGGTCCGAGTACATAACATCTTGGCAGACTAGGGTCACACACAACAACATGCAGGGCTTTGCAGCGAGCCCATTTCTTGGACAGAACGCTGATTGAGCATCAACTCCACTCTGTCTGATAAGAATACCTGCTGTTCTCGAACAAGATTGCAGCACAGAAACGGTCGCGCACGATGAAGATCACAGAGCTTTTTCTGTTGCTCCCACTCGCAGCGGCGGGTCAGCGAGGGTATAGCTGCGTGTTTGACGGCATCCCCGCAATCTCCATCACAGCAGCGCAAGGCACGGAGTTACTCGCGAGAGAGTTCTTCCTGCCGCTGTTTGCTAACTGCACAGACGCCGAACTGAGGAGGCCGCTATACCATTTGCCAGGGACGTTGACATCCCGGCTCGCTCCTTCTGATTCTGACCAACAGCAGGAGTGATATCGGCAGGAAACACCCTCCCAGAAGTGGCGAGCTCGTTCATGGTCACAGGGGTGACTGACCAGTTCGGGTTCACGGGGAGTGAGCAAGCCTTACGTGTCAGAGCATTCTTCCCTCTCGAGCTAGTCCGCTGTGTTGCCACCACACAGGATGTGATCAGGGTTTTCAACAGCAGCACGGCCACAAATATGACCGGGAGTGGAGCGGCGGTGCCCATCGGTAGCATGCTGTGCGGTCGGTAGGTGCGAGTTGGCGTGTCAAATAGAGTAATCATGCAGCATACAGGAAACCACAACCGCTCAAGCCATCGTCCATTCTCTGCCATTCTAACCATGTAATTACATGATATCATTGCCGGGGCAGGGCTGGCAGACTTTTGTCCAGGTTCATCGACGTAGCCTTCCGGAAATCGCCCTTGGGGAGGTTGGGAACGACGGGGCCAGCTCGCAGCCGCTCGTACCGCGTATGTGTAAGGCTAGGGCCGATGGTACTGTGGGAAAGCAAGGCATACTCTGCGATCAGATTGTCGATGAAAGTAGACTCTCGGGCAAATGGCGCCAAAATATCGACATTTTCATGCCACCTTGCGTCCCCCGTGCGAACGTAGAGACAGCACTCGCCGTTCTTCGCAGTCGAGTTAGCCTCGTTGGAGAGGCACTCCTGCTTGGTGAATTTGCCATCGGATATCGGACCTGAGCCCGCAGCGATTGCGTGAAACCTGCTGTTCCCGCTGTTTGGTGTGTGCGCAAGAGAGAGATGATGGGTGTTGTCGCTGTCTTCTGTGCCTGCCAGTCGAGCAGGTTCGGAACGCCTCCCGGCTTGCGGTATCGCATCGCCGCGAGCGCTGCTGTTGTCGCTGTCGAATTTGAGCTGCCACAGGCTGCCTTTGTATCCGTGGTAGTAAGACATTCTGCTCGGGTAGGTTTTTACTCCAATGTAGTTGTACTGTATCCGCAGACGGTTCTCACGGCGTTCGCATGACCAGATGCACCTGGCGAGTTGGTTTGCAGCAAGTCCTGTGTGCTCTACAGTGTGCCGTACGGCACCGCTGGACGGACAAGCTTTGCTCGGACTCTGAGTGGTTTGCTCTTGGCCATGCCGAATGGGTCGTTGCAATCACAAGTAGTCTCCCTGCTCTAGCCAGCACGGCACTTCGATCCACGATGCGAGTCTGACAGCTAGCACCTTACTTCAAGGGTCTAGGACTAGTTGATTCGCGTTGGAATGTAGCGAACTTTTGCATGCTAGCATCACAAGTTGTTTGAGCATCTATCCTGTCCCCTTCTTTCCGAGCTCTATGCTCCAGCCAATGAGGTTCTTTGTCGGGACCATCCTTACGGCGTCGGCAATGGGGACCATAAGTCTGCGGCATGTAATTAATCAGGTGACCCAAAGACATCACAGTGCACAGAATCCTCATGTAAAAGCCTGTTTTCTTTGCATTCAGCCTCCGCGTCACAGCGGTTGCCTAGACCGGAAAGTCGTGATTGAGCTGATGTCCTTTCTGTGCTGGGAGAGTCGACACCGTATCTTGGACGACGATGATACCATTTGCACAAACAAAGAACAGATTTTGCATTGAGGCTACCATTACTTCGCCGACATGTGTGCTGATATGCTCCAAAGCTACGTGCCAGCACCCGCCCTGGCTTCTGCACTCCACCGCTTACTTATCCGCGCTTTCTACTCTTGCCCTGCTCGTAGCTCTCAATCACAATATCGCGTGTCACGCATGCTTGATCGTCAAGCGTAAGAGACTGCACTACATGTTTGTTGTCCAGCCTGCGCTGCTTCAGTGGTCTCTCGTCCGTTATCTGAACCTCCTGATCACCGAAATCCTGGTCGTAGTGGCGAGCCGTATGGCTTTCTACTGCCGGATGCTTCTCTGCTCCTTCCTCCATGAGACCGAGACACCCCTCGGTCTCTGTCGCATGGAAAATATTGGTCTGTGGCAGCTTTCGCTTCCGACCCCTCTTCAGCCGTCCGATTGTCTCGGCCTCTTGTCCTGGTCTGTAGATTGGAAGCTGCTGTTTGAACTGCGAGACCTCGTACATCAGGGCCTGTATCTGCTGCGCGTTGTCGTACAGACGTCGCCGAGCTGTCGCCATGGTTGTCTGTGCATGGTACATGTCTTTATCCAGTTGATCGTAGTCGAGCTGTACGTGCAAGTCAGTGAAAGTCCTGCGTTATAAGAGAGGGTTCGAGTACATTCGGCAGCAGTTGAGTCTGGAAAGTCATCTTCGCGGGCTTCTTGGGTTCGAACAGTTGGACGCATCGCGGTAGATAAGCCTCTGCAGAGCTTCTATTCATAGACTCCAACACGCATGCGTAGGGTGTGTGCTGTAGAGCATAGTACAGTACAGTACTGTACAGTACCGCTGCGCCTTGGGTTTTCAGAGAACCTCAATGTTGGCGCGCATTGTGCCGAAACTACTCGGGCACACTACTTGGGGAGTGCAGGGGTGTTCATGCCTAAGCGACAACACGATCGATAGCTCCACTGTCAACCGAAGCAAACACACTTTCTACGTATACTGTAGTACTGCACGTACCGAAATAACTATCTAGCATCGTGTAGCACAGGAAACTCGCTTGCATGCTGTAGTGGGCTTCCGGTCTAAGCATTACATGAAAGACCTAGTCTGCGGGTAAGACAAAATCCCTTAGAAAAGGGAGGACCCGGCGAATCAGCTCAAGTTACCGCCAAAAGGTGACGGAAATGTCTGAAGTA
>JALZWT010000062.1:0-11423 GCA_023621305.1 Alternaria sp. M3903 | reverse complement strand
TATCTTCAGCTCCTGTAGCTCCAGCATCCTTACCTCTTCTTTGAACATGGCGGGTGATGAGACCCGCAGCGATGTTGCGATGGACCGAGCGAGGGTAGATAGCGCCTGGATGATATGCCGGGCAAGTTGGTCGAGCACCAGCCATCATGGTTGTTCACAGCTGACTTGAGTTGGTGGCTCTAGAGGCTTGGAACCAAGTTGGTTGATAACGAAGCAGTACATTAACACAGATGAAAACTTGACTGAATCTAAGTTAATTGACTTAACATCCATCCCTAAGGCCCGGAAAACCCTTTGCGCCGGAAAATAAGCGAGGTAATTACCTCGACTTCGAAGGCATATTAACGTCCCCTGCCCGTAAGCGAGAAATACCCCTCAGCGAGATGGACCGACCCTCCAGGCGACTTAGTCTTTCCCACCCACATCTATAGACCCGTACTAAGTGTTATTCTGTACTTTAGCCACAGCTCGTTCACCCTCTGTACTGCAGCAGGAAAAATACAGTTGTTGTGGCCATGCCGGCAATGAAGTCGCGCGCAGCAACAAAAACCACTTCGCCTTCTTGCTCTATTCAGTTACTACTGTTAGCACTTCTTCTAGTTCTAAAGTGCTAGAACTACAGGACTAGCTTAGACGGGCATCTTCCTAGGTTGTAGAGGCGAAAAGACATCGAAAGCGTGTACTCCAAAGCTATCTCCGTGTTAGAGATACCTTCTCTTAGCGCTGTGCGTTTTAGTAGCTGGCCCTAGTCTGATTACGTAGTGGAAAGAAGACTGGCGAGGCTAAGTGTACCGTATTTAACGCTATGCCTGACAGGCTTCAAGTGTGGCGCTCTTCTAGAAGCTTCGGCAGACATGCCACATGACTGCTATTTCTGGAACGCGCTATTCCGTTGTTGACCAGCGCTCCCTAATAGGCTGCACGGACACTGTGAAGTGCAGAAACCTCTTGCTACTTAACTGCTAAGCAGTAGCTGATCAATGATTAATTAGAAACTCGTACGTGTCAAGCACAACACTATATAGAGCAAGATCCTGTAGGCTAAATTGTCATGCAAAGGCTTCACAAAACTAACTACAACCAGTTTTCCAAAACTCTTTTCATGTTCTCTACAGCAACACGCGACTTAAGAACTTGTGGATACTCTTGTGTCCCTAGATAGGATGGCAAACAAAATCAAAACAACTATCTGCTAGCGTTCGGTCATAAACAAATAGAAATGTATGCAAGGTCAACACTACAGGTCCATACCCTGCCAGATCCAACGCCCATAGCGACCGTGATCCCGCGCACAGACGAGCACGATGGACGATACTCTGATGGGATCCAAAGCATCTTCTCGCTGGCGTGCATGATCCATGTGCGATCTGAGCTAAGGCTTGCCCCTAGATATAGAGGAGGTACAGGTTCAGCAGCCGTTGTTCGGGCTAATGTATAGGGAGTATCGATGGCAATTGCTCCTCTATCAGTGTAGAGACAAGAGTCAGTAGAGCCAAAGGAGAAAACCTTGGAAGCTTTGCCAACGTCAAAGGTCTGCAGACACGTGCCGCTGCTTGCATCCCACAGCCTGACGGTCTTGTCCCATGACGCTGACGCTAGCTTTGTCGAGTCGTGCGAGAAGGCTACAGAGGTGATAGGATGGCTATGGCCTGTGAAGGTCTGTAGACACTCGCCGCTGCTTGCATCCCACAGCTTGACGGTGTTGTCGTATGACGCTGACGCTAGCTTTGTCGAGTCGTGTGGGAAGGCCACTGAGTTAACCTCCTGGCTATGGCCCTCGAGCGTCTGCAGGCATGCACCCCAGCTGCTGCTCATCTCTGGCTTGACAGTAATCCCTTCTGGCTCATCGTGTTGAAACAACTTTCTGATCGCGCTTCCCGTCGGACTGAACACTAGCGCAGATGCGTATGACTGGAGGGGGTAGCGCTCAATTGGCCCTTTGTGGTACATGGTGAATCGGCGGGCATCTTCGAGGAGCTTAGTAAGCTGATCGCCACCCTGCATATCCTGACTGTGTCAGCATCTACACCAAGTACAACAGACAGACGGAGCGCCTGCGCAATCCGTACCTGGTTCAGGGAGCAGAGCCTTGTCATTGAAACCACACCCTTTGCTATGCTCTTGCATAGACTGAGCCCTTCTAGCCAATACAGATACTTCTTTCTTATGAACTCACTAACGACACCTGTGACTTGCACGTAGTTAACGTCGTTTATCCGAGACTTGGGTTTCGAGTCACATAGATGATCAACCCAGTAGATGCACGGGTAGCGCGACGCTGCTAGTGGGTCTGGGGTAGGCGATTTTATATCGTCGGCAGAGACCCCTGGCGCTTCCAGGCTGTACATGTCCCGGTGCAATGTCCTCGACAGGATGGCGAGCGACCTTGAAAAGATGACATGGTGAGCGGCTTCGATCCCGTGCGGAAACACTTCGTCGGACGCTTTTGCGAGGAGAAAGTCTTGTGCGGACTGGTGTACAAAGTAGACCGTGCCTTCTCGCAGCGTGAGAAACGACCCGCAGAGGCCGACGACCTTCTCTACATCCGATTCGTCAGCAATACCGTCGAGCAGCTCAGTCAGGGTCGCCAGCTCCGCCAGCGTGATTGGCTGATACGTAAGCGAGATGGAAGCCAGCACCTGCTTGCAACGCTCGGCATCATCTGACGCACCAATCTGCTGCATCATCCGCTTGTACAGTGCGTCTAGGCCAGGCGGGAAGGAGACCAGCTTCTTAAGTACGTTCCACTTCTCTGTTCTTTCGAGGTCCTGGCACACCAACGCTACCCACAGGAAGGTGTCGTTCGCATGCGACGTCAAACGTTCGAGCACCGCGTCCCGGGTTTGCTTGTCGTACTTCTTCTGCTGTGCTAGCTGAGACACTTTGTGTTCAATGAAGACGCCGACAGCGACCGACACGGACTCCGCATTCAGCTCAAGGCTCAGCCTTACCTTGTGCCCTGCCTGCTCGAGCTGCTCTTCGATGACGGGCCAGTTGCGGCTAGATACCATCCATTTGAGGCGGGAACACGCAGACGACTGCTCTGCGACAAAGCGAAGCAGGTTCGGCAGGTCAGTGACGCACTCGTCCAGCGCGTCGACGATCAGGTACGTAGTGCCCAAGCTTGGGTCCTGCAGCACCTCCGCAAAGATCTCTGTCAAAGCAACCCATGCGTTTGCATCCTCGAACATGCTCTTGCCTGCCTGGTCATACCTCTTGCAAACGTGCGCGGTGAGCGCCGGCTGCTCCCTGACAAGCAAGTACAACAGCCCGCGCAGCACAACCGTAGCGCTGTTGATGCGCGCGTCAGTTGCTTGGCAAAAGAAGTATGACACAGACGCGGTTCCGGCGAGCGTCTTCTGTAGCTCGTCGATGATGCCACAGAGCAGCATCGTCTTGCCCTTGCCGGGATCACCTTTGATCCACAGTAGCTGGCTCTGTGCGCTGTTGTGCCATTGCTGAAAGCGGTTGTTGTCGAGCACCCAGCGGTAGGAGCCCTCCAACAAGCCACCCTTGGTGTCTTCGATGCGCTTTTTGTCGTCACGGGGATCGGTAGGGCGCAAATCGCGAAGGCACTCCTCGCGCTTGCGGACGCTCTCCGCATGGCTTCGAATCTTGTCCTGAAGCCGCCTAAACGCTTCCTTTGTGCCTTCACCGTAGATCGGCGCAATGTCGACGTCAAAGAGGCCGGACAAACAGTAGGCTGCGTCCTCCTCAAGCTTAGTCTGCCGATTTTGTCTCCAGCGAAACCGCTCGTCGACGCTAAACTGAGAAAGAGGGGCCCCTTCGAGGACGTCGTGTGGGATGGACGTCACCTCGTGAATCCGCGTCTTGAGCGATATCCTGTCACCGAGCCTGTGCCATTCACGGGAGAAGAATTCGACCACGCCAGGCGCAAGAAGCTCCTGCAGCGTCCAGCCACGCGTGAACCACTTGCATTGTCGAAACTCCAAGTCCCATAGCGGCGGCATGGCTTCTTCCCCAGTTCCGGGAGGCGAAACAGATAGATCGGAAAGGTATACGTAGCATCGTGATGCGTCGCGGTACCAGCGAAACATGGACCGGATGGCCAGCGAGAGCTCAGCCTTGTTCGCCTTGTTGATGCAGCAGGTGTCGACCCAGAAGTGCTGCAAGCCGTCGCGCTTTGCCTGGTCTCCACATAATCGAATCTTCTTGTAGCCAGCTTTGTCCTTGCCTGCGCTCTTTGCGAGGTCGTCGAAGGTCACCTCTTCGTCGTCCGCTCCCCAAGTGTGAGACAGGATCGCGTAAGGAGGTATTGCGTCTTCGTTAACCAAATCGGCAGTGACACAGAGCTGCCCACATTCTCCGTAGTATAAGAGCCGCATCGTTACGTGTGGACATGTGGTCGGCGCGTGCGATAGCGGCAAGGCTTGAGAGACGTGATGTGGTGGCCTCGTAGTGAGAGCGCGCGGCGGCCCGTTGCTCTATTGCATTCGAATGTCAGCGAGCGCAGGGTGACGCGCAAAAGGCTGCATAGTCTCTGGCATACCTGCTAGGCGATAGCAAACCGCGGCGTTGTTGCAAGCTGAGTCTGGTGGTTCGCGCCATGTCGTTGGCGCTGCGTTTAGACTAGCACAACTATAAGTAGATTAGTTACACTACCCGGCTGGCTTCTTATCTCACGCTTCCCTGACTCGCTTAACCCGCGCTTTTCCTCAGTAAGTTACAATCAGGGAGCCGTTCTTCGACGTGGTGGAATGGTGGATTCGGCCAAATGCGGGGTGCAGCGAACCGGACATATGCAACTGTTTGTTTGGACCAAGAAAAGGAGTATATTCAACCGCGATCTTATCTATTGTTTGACTGATGGATGTTGTAGTGGTTCGGTATACCTTCCTAGAACCCGGGCTGCGAACCCGTATTCGCGGCCAGAACGTGCGACAGCGCAGCCGCATGACTATGAGCTGCGAACCGATTTGCTTAGCGCGCATTCCGGCTCGCTAGCAAACTGAGCATAGAATCCCATGGGTCGTATGTCCCATTAAGCCAGCCTTCTAGTTTCTCTAATGCTGCCTGGTCATGATGCTGCTCGGAGGTTGTGAGATCCTCATCTATCCAGCCGATTGTGCCGCCAGTAATCAACGCTGCGCCAAAAGGTTTGCAAGACCCAAGGTCAGCGACAACCACTTCATCCTTATGATCAACTAAGATGTTTGATGGGTTCAAATCATTGTGGGCCACTTGAAGTTCATGGAGATGATCTGTGGCAGACTTGACTTTCCCCATGCATAGCTCCTTTTCGAAGGGCCTACTCTGGTCCGCCATTCTAGCTTCGAGGTTTCTGGGATATCGGTCGAGTACAAGTCCCACAATACGCCCATTTTTGACAACGCAGCCATGATAGCGGATTATGTTTTGATGTGGGTTCTTTAGAAGGATTTCGAATATCTCCGCCTCGTCCAGTAAGAGCTGCTGGAGCTTTGGAGCGAGATCGCTGTTAAAATTGCTAAGCTTTGGACGCTTGATGTATTTACCGGCAAGTTCTGACTTCGATGCAATGGTGATCCTTGTGGGCGCTTTGGGGTAAATCTTCTCATCTGGAATGTGTCGGAGGTGGCGTTTGACGTCCTCGAGGCTTAGTGCTGCAAATTCAGACCCTGGTACCTCCCCGTAGTACGCGTTATCGTCCTGATCAATGAAGGAAAAGGTAGCCTTTTGTCCATTTTTGTCCCTTGTAGTGCAACGAGAGTTCAGGTCTTGGAAGGAATTGATGTGCAACGGCAGGTCCATTGTAGCTGAAGTGGTCTATTGAGGCGGGAAAACCGGGTAGATATACTAGGCGAGCCAGCTGGTCACGTGGAAACAGCTGTCTTGTGGTGCGCCCCACAACGTTTAACCGCTAATTAGCCGGCAGCTAACTAGTTGCTTCCCAGCATCGCGTAGCAGAGGATGCAGCATTGGTTCTCAACAAAGAATTCACAGGCATAATAAAATGACATTCCTTTCGCAAAGCCTTTAATTCGCCTATGTAGCTCGAGAAACTAGCATCTTGCCCCCAATAACATATCATGCGCTGGGTGAGGTGACCTTATCGTTGACGCGCTCCACAAGCAGACAGCACTCCAGCCGAATCAAGAGGTCCGGGTGTTGCTGGTGTTGTTGCCCGAGGCTCCAGTCTGGCCGTTTGTAGTCGTATTGCCAGTTAGCTGATTATATCGTTCCCTCACTCGAGTGCGAAGTGGACAGTTTGTAACGCCGCAGTCTGAGAAGGTGTACACAAATGTGTTTTGGTTGTTAATAAGTATTATTGATGTTAATATGCCACACCTAGAAAGATTAGCTAGGAATGGGAAACCTATATTGATTTGGCATACATGTCTGGTGCTGTTGCACGTAGGATAAGAGTGTTTGGTTTTCGGATTTTAACTGTCTTGTGACGGTGCGTCTTGTAAGAGGACAGCGATATTGGATGATAAGACGGAAAACACGAATGTACAAATAGACCATCAAATAGAGAGATTAAGTTCAAATGTGATTATCAAACATGCAAGAAAACTCAACGCATTTATCCAGTCAATCCCACCTCCACCCCCCTGCGTTGCACCGCATATAAACAGTCAAAATGGGTCTTAGGTGGTTGGCGTGCCTACCCAAGCGCAAGTCGACTGGACGATAGCGATATGAGGCTTGCAGAATTACTTTTCGTGAAACAACTTCAACTTAGGCGGGGAGAAGGATAGGACGAGGCGATACATGTGGCCGGGAAACGTGATAGTATGCGCTGGCCACTTCTATCATGATGATACACATGGTGTACTGCTTGCTTGCACAGTTCGGGTGCTAAGCCAGTCTAATGACCTTGCCGCGCCATAAAGATCCATGACTCGCAGTGGCGAACTCACTATTTCGTTGGCTAGGAATAGCCAGAGACACACATGCAGTGACTTGTAACAGCACGCACAAACAAGTGGCTGGGCTGGTCCTGCACTCGCATCGCGGTCCTGCTTCCGCGCCACGATGATGGCTGAGAAAGGCACCAGCACTCGTGTATGCATCAACGTAGCGAATTACTTGGCTCACTGGCTGCTCCTTTGCCATTGAGGCCAGGGCTCAGTGAAATCGCCGTGTTGGAAACCGGTGCCAGTGGGTTTCTGTCATCACTCCATCGGTGAAGACCCTGCACACCGACATACTTGGAAAAGCCTGTGTGCTGTGAACAGCCAATCGCTACGCCACGCCGTCCCCAATTGAGATGCAATGGCAAAGGAAGCTGGCAGGTTTTGCTTTCACGAAACGACTTCAACCGGCCGGAAATCAGGACACCACAGGGCGACATGAGCGCATACTGTAGCCTAGAGGGCGGTTTCACTCAGCTCTGGTCTTCATGCTAGAGAAACGACCAGGAGCTAATGAATGGGGCGGTTGGCCACATCTTTGCAAGTGCTGGTGCTCCTTTCGCGATTTTGTCGCAGGGATAGGATGGTGGTGTGAAGGCAGGATGGCAATGTGACGGCACGACGGCAATGTGAGTGCAGGTCAGTGACACGTACGAAGCATGCAAAGCCCGCTGTCGGAGAAGCAACTGAATGCAAGTTAGTGACTGGCCGGCAGGCTTCGGGGCCGGTGAGCGAACACCAAGACCCCCCCTCGTCTCGATACTGAAGAAACGGCCCAGAGCCAATGGATTAGACTGTTTGCCATGTCCGGATCACTGCCATGAAGGCTGCTCTGTCGCTCGTGTTGACTGTGCACGGAGGCATGAGTCACCCCCGTCTGACCTAGCCTGGCCCCAATCCAATTGTCTCGGTATAGGTACTGCCTCTGGTGCTTGATGGGATTGGCTGAGATGCAATCACATAGTTAGGTCCTTTGTTTTATGACCTCACCAGGCTCCTCCCTTTGGGTATAGCACCTTGGCCCGTCTACTGTGCTTAGCCCAGCTCAACAGCTCTACTGTAGAATCAACGTTGTACTACTACTTGTTTGTCGGTTTGCACCAGTGAGGCCACTGCAGTTTGGCAATAATGCACTCATCGCTCGACTGCGAAACATAGTTCTATCCATGCATACTTTGCAGAGCGTGCGACAGTGCTTTATTCAGACATCAATTATTATTGCAAAGTGTATGCCGGCTTTGTCTAATATGGCTAAGAGTTTCTGAGCTGGGGCAGCCTATATCCGTGCTAGTCAAGGCTTAGCTTGTTCCTAAGCTAAGACCAGCAAGGTACTGTATTAGAACTAGCATAGTTTACATCAATCGATCTAGTTAGCGTTAATTCGTTACGGCACCTGATGGATTACATAAGATGACTATGCGTGGATGCGATTGTCACACACTACTCTTTACCACAAGCTCTAGATCTTAGGACCATCTACATGCATCTTGAGCAACATCTTCGAGCTTCCGAATTATAAAAATCAAGCCTTGAACATGTCTTTCTAGGAGTTTGAGACTGTCGCGATAAGAACACGTCCCGCAAAAGAATAATCGATGGCGAGAAGCATAGATGTATTTTTCATATCGCATTTTACATTTCGGAAGAAACCATTTCAAAGAAAGACACATATCTAAATGAAATAACAACACTCTGTGGTTGACAAACTCAGCAGTTGAGAAGTGGATATATTCCTGCACGGCGGGATTTCCTGTTGACAGGGAGGGATGTTATTGCCTCAATTCTATCCGGCCATCTTTGGAGCGGATTGCAGCTTGATTGACTGTTGCCACGCAACACGAACATGTCTCAGAGTCCTTCGCACCTCGCCTACTGCATGTATCGGAACTCAGGGTGTCTGTGTCCGAGGTCTTTGATCTGAGCAGCGGTTCTGCCAGCCAGACGGTGGTCTCGCTTGCCCAGATCGCGCTGCTTGTTCTCCCATCTGCAATAAAGGATGCCGAAGGTGGCTAGAAGACACACGCAGATCTGACCAGTCAAGTTGATGGTGTGACCAGTCGGATATCTCGGTGCGTCCGTGATGGTGTATGTCCTGTCGTATGTCAGCCCTGCAACTCAGCAGTGTGATGTTACGTACCAAGTCGCAAGGATACCTCCTGCAGTGCCAAGCGTGACCACGTAAGCAGCAGAAACGGAGCGGACAGCACGACCGGCTGCATTGTTGGCCGCCCATGCTAGAAAGCCAGGACCACCTGGGAACGCGCCGATGGTGATGAGGAAAACACCACCGTATCTGACGTCCGGGTCGGTCGCCCATCGCATGATCGAGAAGCCCGCAATAGCCGGCAGTGTGAAAACGGCGAGGTATATGCCACGTCGGTCGGTCTTGTCTGAGGCGAAGGCCACTGCAATAGCGATCAAGCATGCGCATACGTAGGGGGGTACCGAGTATAGCTGCGACTTCGTGGCCGTCCAGCCAAGATCGTTGAGGATAGTAGGCTGGTAGTGCGTGTCAGTAGATACAAGTATCCGCGAACAGTGTTGGCTTACCATGAACAGAGAGATGCCCTGTACGGTGATGTTGATGAAGAAGAAGCCAAGAGCGCAGAAGGTGTTGTTGATGTTCATCACGGCCCTCTGCACATGGCGAACTCTGGTTTTTCTGTTTTCCTCTTCGTTCTCGCTCTCATCAGCTCCACCTCCAAGCACCAGTCGTTCCGTGGCAATCATTCGCTCGCGTTCGTTCAAGAACCAGCATTCTTCTGGGCTACGAGGCATAAGAAACGGAGCCGCAAGACCAACGAGGACAGTAAAGAGTCCCTCGAAGAAGAAGATATTACGCCAGGTATGGATGACCATGCTCGCGGCCCCCCATGGTGGGATGCGAGCGAGGCTATCATTGTGTCAGCCTTGGACACGATGTGCACCATACGGCAGACTTACACAGTGGCGAGCAGTCCGCCAAAAGCTCCAGCCATGGAGGCTGCAGATACGTAGATGCCGATGCGGAACAAGAGCTCGTTGCGCTTGTAGAAGCAGGTGATGAAGAAGGCAAGGCCACTATGCACTGCCTGTTGGTCAATACTAACGGCAGTATGGAAACGTACTTACGGCATTACGCCACCTTCGAAAACACCTAGAAAAGCTCTTGCAGCTAGCAGTCCCTCGAAGCTACGCACAAAAGCGCTGCAGAGCGACACGAAGCCAAATCCACAAACGAGAAGCGGCAAGTAGTACTTTGGGCCGAATTTCCTCAAGAGGATGTTGCTGGGCACTTCGGCGAACATGTAGACAATGTAGAATATCGAAGTCACCCAGTTGAAGCGGAAGTCTCTGTTGAGGTCCAAGTCCACGGCCATACCTTGAATGCGCGCATTTCCGACGTTTACTCTGGGCAGGTGGTCAGCTGATAGTGTTGCGTGAACTGGAACAGCTCGTACCGATCGAGGAAACATAGCAGGTAAAGCAAGGTGGTGAGCGGCACAATCACACGGTCCAGTTTCCGCCGAACCTTTGTTTCTTCTTCCGGTGTCCATGTGAGCTCGCCATCAGAAGTCGGGTCGCTCTCGTTTGCCTTGTCGGCTGTCGAATCGGTGAACATGTGGTCAAGCAAGGCCAGTGCACAATGTGCTGTACAAGAGAACGTCCTCTCCCTTCTGCAGTACTGCACCGCCCCTATAAGCACGCCAGGATAGAGGCGGAGGGCGGCTGCGGTAGCAAACCAGCCCGCAAGCGCGTACACTCGCTTGCATAATCGGCTTCCGGTTCAGACTGAGCTCACAGATTGACCTCACAGGGATTCTTGCAGCGCCAAGAGACAACTTTTCTATATGGGGTATAGTATGCGTTCGCTTATTGGCGCGTAGCGAGCCCACAAAAGCGCTCTAATCCGAGCCACCAAGCCACTTGCTTGACGGACGCCTCAGTTCCTACACGTTGCATTGCAGAAGGCTCCAGGCCGTCCCTAGCTTAACTAGGAAAATGCACAGCAGCTTTAACGTAAGATATCTCATACTATAGCAAATTTGCTTTTAGCATAGTGATTTTAAGCACGACAAACATAACTTTAAAACATTAAACTTTGGTCACTGTATACTCCACAATAACAGGATTATTAACTTAAGAGGTTCCTGATGCAATCTTTCTTCGCAGCAGCGTCACTATGTCTTTATGATCTCTAAATGAAGCCGCCTAGAGTGCGTTGCTATAGAGTCCACCCTGCGCGTTGATGTCGGCGCCCCTGTCTAGCAGCAGCGTCACTATCTCTTTGTAGCCTTTAGCTGAAGCCGCCTGAAGTGCGTTGCCGTAGGTTCCACCCTGGGCGTTGACGTCGGCGTCCTGGTCTAGCAGCAGCATCGCCATCTCTTTGTGGCCTCCAGCTGAGGCCGCCTGAAGTGCGTTGCCGTAGCGTCCACCCTGCGCGTTGACGTCGGCGCCCCTGTCTAGCAGCAGCGTCGCTATCTCTCTGTAGCCTTTTTCTAAAGCCGCCTGGAGTGCGTTGCCGTACTCTCCACCCTGCGCGTTGACGTCGGCGCCCTTGTTTATCAGCAGCGTCGCTATCTCTGG
>JALZWT010000061.1:0-11243 GCA_023621305.1 Alternaria sp. M3903 | reverse complement strand
GGTCTCCTACGTACGGCTTACGTACGTCGTATCAACGTACCGTACCCCGCCGTACTACGTTACGTTGGGAACGCTGCCAGGTCTCCCACAGGCGGGACGTTACTCAATGCACTGGCATAATTTGGTGTCAATGATGGAGAAAGAACTGGTCTAGAAAGCGATGTCGAACGGCCTAATGCGCCTTGGGACGGGCTGAGGGAAGTCGTGGCAGTCTCAGGTAGTAGGTCTCTTCCCGTTGTTCCGAGACCGGCATGACCGTTTGTCGTTTGTGTGATGTGACCACTAGTCGCAGTGTCGTGTATTGTGACACCGGATTGTGTTAGTTGTTCCTCGAGCAATGTTGGTTCGCAGTTCTGATGCTGCACCGTTGCGTTTGTCGGGTCTATAGCAACGAAGACTACCAGGTCGTCACCCGGCAGCAAGAGAGATTTGATAACGTCGTTTTGATCGACTACGCGACCTTTGAAACTGAGCTGAACGGCTGTGAATCCTTGTCTCTCTTCGTATGTTTCCCGTATCTTTTGCATCGAAATTTTCTAAGATCATGTAAGTGGGTTGGTGGACACATGCGCGGGAAATGGACCTCGCCGCCTTCCAATTTTGTTTTGCGTGCATCACTACATAAAGCATACGCGCAGATCTGAAACTTACACTGTGACCGATCATCCATATGAAATCAGCTTCCTCAAAGCTGTCGTTGGTGGACTTGCGATGATCGAGTACAGCAATCCAGCACCGACGTGCTTTGAGCTCCTGTTCAGGAACCACTTGCCTAACCCGGCGCTGGAATTCGTCCCAGTCCATGTCTAGAGAGCGACCATGAGCGAAGTGCTGTGGATGTGTATTGATGTACGGTAGAAGCGAAGTTGACGCTTCAAGCAGTAGCTCCCTGCAGGTACATGCAGCTTGTGGAACAGTGGTAGCGGGGCTGTTGAGAGAGCAATCACAAAAATAAAAGCATGGATTACAATGACAGGGAGATGCAGTGTAAACAAATGGCGGCACTGAAGGACAGAGCGGGGCAATCGCGTCGAGAACACGGTAGAGTCGCGCTAGCACATGACGCGTCCGTCTTGCTCTGTCTGACTTCTCACTTTCACCATCATTTGAAGTCAGAACGTTGGTTGCTGCACGAAGCGGGATCGCACTCTATCGGCACAACCCCTCCTCTGTGACCTGTTGTATCAGTTACTGCACGATTTTGATGCGATCTCTTCGTTGCCCATTGCTTATCGGAGGCGCGACCCACCAACACTATCAAACCGACACGAAGTGATCTCAAGCTACTCGCAGCATCATAGCTACCTGAAATTTCGTCTAGATTGGTTGCTAAGGTATCTTCACCTATCCTGTAGCCTCTCAAATTTAGAACGAACAAGTCTACTGAGCAATTTATCAGCTCCGTCGCACATTTTAACATCGTGTATGCTAAACAGGATAGCGACTAGTTCGGCTGCTCACCTCTCAGCGTGCATGCGGAACGATTTCCGTTCCATCTATCATCCTAGCTTTGCGACTATACTGCGTGTGGGGGCTTTGATTGAGAAGCGCCAATCAATATCGCGACTCTGCATGTCAACATCCAAGGACTTCACAACGATCAGGCTCCTTTGACGATCAGCCACTGAAGCTCTTCGCGCTTCTTCTCGAACAATTTGGCACAATGTGCTGTTTCGGCATTGTTCTAGTCTACATCTTTCCCAGTCACCAGTTGTCTCGCTTATGTGTATCGTGGCTTTGTGTCATTGTGTTATAGTTGACTCTCCCAGATAGGTCTACCTCTGAGACGTATACGACGCTGAACCTCCTCGAATACAAGTAGCCGGACGCTGGTCCTGTATTCGCAAACCATGACGGAACACGCTCCACTACAGCAGAAACGCTTCGCCCCAGAGACCAGTGCCGGAATAAATGGGCTCATTGCAGCATGTAACAGAAACGATCGCTTCAAGCTTCTAGATGACGATAGTGTTTTGCCTGGAAACTTAGATAATTCTGTTCATCCCGCGTTCCATTGGTTTGATAGTGAAGGGCCTATGCGGCAAATGCTGCAGCTAGCCTCGCATTTCATCAGCCACGATACTCTCCTTACCTTTTTCATACCGCTGTTGTACGGACGCGAACTAACAGTCGCTGTCGGCCACGCACACAAGAACCATCTTTCAGATCCCTTGGCGAAAGCGTCCGAAGCGAAATGCGGTCAATACCTGGCCGGAGTGCGTGAAGCATTGCATTGCATCGGACACAGCGTTTCGTTCCAATTTCAACCGCCTGCGAAGCGAGCATATGCCCGCACGACGCGTGATACTGCAGAACCGAGCCATGCCACCTCATGTTGTCCGGCGTTCCAGCGGCAATATTCTTGCAGGATCGAATTGGCGAAGTGCTTTCGTGATTACTATTCCACTGGTGAGTACCAAACGGCATCGCGGTGTGCGCAATTTCGGCACGATTTTCTCTTCGCCACGACACTTGTGCACGAAATAGTCCATGCTATAGGTGTATTGCGACGAGGCAACTTGAACGAGCCACATATCCAAATCGATTGTCCAGAAACAGAATGGGGCTACGGCTGGGAACATTTCATGTTTGGTAGCATTATGAACCCTCAGGATAAGACGAAACCAGGCACACACCTCCTAATGCGCAAAATCTGGGCAGACCAAACCTTGGCCGACAATGCTGGAGGTAAGGAGTATTGCGATGTCCCCATGTCTTACATAGCGCAATGGTTTCGCAGAAAGACTTGGAGCGTTGTTGCGGAGCAAGGGCCAACTGCCATCGCAGCCCCAGCAATACACTTTAAGATCCAATCGTCGAACCAATATGGAGCCTGGATAGTGGCAAGTGACCACCCAGAAATTAAGAAAGATTTGGAAACTCTCCACTCGCAGTGGAAGCGGCATGCTAGAAGGTTAAACTCACATTCCGTATCGGCACCACCACAGGCCGCTCGTTTGCGATCTCCGAAGATTCTTTGGAAGCCTGTAAACAAGACACAACTGCAGGTAGATAACGTGCCAGTCCCACGACGTCGACCGTCAAGATTACAGCCTAGCTCGACTTATGTGCAGAGCCTCACTCAGACCGTGCCAGTGTGCTCCAAGCCAACAAAGACACTGCTGGAAACCAAATCAGAATCGCTTAAAGCATGCCATTCAACTATCTCTAGCAGTTTCTGTATGTCTCGAAAGCGGCGCATAGATCTAAGGCAGGAGTGCAGTCGTGTTAACAAAGCCAGCAAGCGATAAGTAACGATATAATCCTGAGGACCAGAGACATGTTTCAACAGGCACGGTAACCTTTTGATATTCCGAGTGTATACCACATATTTTGTAGGGTTGTAAGCTCAATGAAACCTACAAAGATGGATCGAACGTTTATTAACCTACATATACTCAGACATGTCGCTCAAACGAACCACACCGCGAACTGTGTAGCATGTTGCGAACCCTCACCCAGCGCGACACCACATACCAATTTGCAGGAGTCACGAGCGCTGTCTAACGAGTGTTTCTCACACCCCGTGGGCGTTTCTGCAACATTTGATGTAAGATCCTTCGCCCTGTTCCGTGCTGTACATCCCACCTAGCAAAGTCCCCATCTAGAACTGCGATCGTAGACAAGTCAAATGCCCGCAAATCAACTACGTCCCCCTCGCGAGTTATGCATAGAGAAGTTGGTACGCGTCATGATATGCTCAGCAGCGTGTCCTTGTCTTATATGCCGAGGAGAGTATATAGGAAGACACCATGCGCCCGTACTACTCCGTCCTTGCGATCATTTCTTTGGCAAGCCACGTATCTTAGAACGGTTCGAAGGAGACAAAGATACGTGTCCGTTTGATATGCGTACACTCTTCACATTAGCAACAGACTTGTACAAGGTTGAGAGATGGTCCCTCGGTCCAATCAGCGATCTATCAAATCGAACAGGTGAAATTTCGGGCGAAAGCGGTGGACCAGGCGAGACAACACAGCGAATACATCAGATTCCAGACCGCTTGATGTCCTTGGGTAGCGGGATTGTCATTGCCAACGGCCGATTAAGCCAGGAGAGTTGTTTCGGATCACCTGCGGTGTATGGCATCATAACAAGCGCCTTTACCTCCAACTTCATGATCATGCTGATGAGCTCGACGCGCTTTCAGTCAGTGATGAAACACATAAAAGTCTTGTACATGATGGAATACCTTGTGGCATTAATTAGAGGACAGGGCTTGGCCGCTGCTCTTCAGTGTACTAAAAACTATGCTCTTCTTGAAGTAATTCACCCAGGAATAAGGCTAGGAGGCAAAGATTTCAGAGAACCACATGGGACACTGGGGGGAAGAGCTTGGGAATACATAAATTGGTGTTCGTAACGGATATTGAACATGAATGTACATATTCAGATGCTAGACGTCATGGTCATCGCAGTCTGGCAGAGTGTTTGGTACGCCTGAAGGTGAGATGCAAAGTGAGCTGCTCGGATATTCTTCATCTTGCTTAACCTGCAGCATCGTATGAGGATGTTTACTGTCACATTACCGATTGTTCGCGTCGCAAGCTCTCAATGCTGTGTTCCAAGGTTTGACAGTGGCGGAAAATGTTCCGAGCGATCGCCAGCACCTTCTGCACACCCATCGACCTCCAGGCTTGAACGCCAATGGGTTGCATTTAAGATAAACTAGAAGTAAAGAAAACGTGAAAAACATTCAACATTAATTGAAGTCTTGCCGCATGGTGTGCTATTAGTGGCGAGTCTTTTATCACATGATGGGGCTGGTGCCATGCTGAAGTTTCCATCGAAGCTACGGAATTTCTGGAACACCAGCATCGGGCACGGGCTCCTTACCTTTGCCGTCACCATCTTACTCCCTACTTCTTGCATGAAACCTACACAGCTGCCCAACTCTTCAAGAAGTCTGCTGCGAGGTGCTATACAGTAGGCATTCTTGGTTCATTTAAAAGCTTTCACTCGTGTTGCTTGCGCTGCGCAGGCGCCACAAGTGCTATCCGACTCCGGCCACAGCCCGGTCAAAATCCTCACCGCTGGTGTTGCTTGGTTGCGCGACAATAACAAAATTTGGATGATTACACCAACTTTTTGAACAGCACCAATTCCACGTTCACTTCAGCTGTCAACGTCCGCAAAATTCTGGGCAGTGTTACGCCTTACAGTCAACGCTCCTCCCAGTATCGTCAACTCATCTCACAACAGCTTTACAACCATGGCACCCAACCCCGATATCCTGTACAATCCCTCCGATCATGGCGAGCCAAACTCAATGCTTCCTGAGGAAGTAATCGGTTATATCGATCTAGGAACATTAACGGATATTCACCGGTACCTTTGCGAAAGCGAGTTGCAGGAAGACATTGAGCTGGCTGCATGGATGTGGGAAAACTACCTCGATGGCCTCCAGAATGGTTCCTCAACAGCAGAGATCCGTACAGCCCAAGCATTCGGCAAATTGGACAGGGCTTATCGCAGGGTTCGATCTCTTACCAACAAAGCCCAGGACAAGTGGCCATTCTTCGACAGAAACTTCAAGGAGATGTCATCAGCTACGGTTCGAAACAATGCGCGCGGCGAAGCCGCTCCTGGTATTATGTATCCAATTGACGGACTGCAGAGGAAATCACACCTGACTGGACTGTCGTCCAACGGGTCTACCAAGTCTAATGGTGAGTTGAAGTGAAATTCGCAGATATCTGTTTACATGTGTTAATGTCCAACACTCCAGTGTCCTCGAGACCAGAGCTACAAGCTCCTTTTGACTTTATCACACCTGCCCGCTATCAGTCACAGTTCCAGGATCATCTCCACTCGACTTCTGTTCCTCTTCCATCCAATCTTTCTGCAAGGTCTTCTGATCCACCGAACTCAGAAACGCAACATGTAGCGCTGGAGCATCCTTCATCTTCAGTAGCTCCTTTCCAGAATACTCAAGAGTCCAGAGGTACGTTTACTATTTCATTACCGCCAGGCTTGCCGAACTTTACTTGACTACCTTGACTTACCCATCACCTCTTTGTCTCGCTCCCGCTTTCTTCCATTGTACTTTACTGACAACAAAGCGCAAGGTTCTTTCCCCGCCTCAGACGGCCAGGCAAAGCCCCAGTCAGAATCGCTCCGGCCTGACGTACCTCAAATCGAAGAAGCATTTGATCACGATATGCCACAAGACAAACTTGGCGCTTCTTTGTCAGCACCTGTTGGTGACGCCATGTTACGCCACTCCGATTCCCAGCCCACCGGAGACCTTGAACCAGAGGCACCAGTACGAGATGCGGGCGCCGGCAAGGTCCGCGGCCCAAACGGACGCTACATGCCCAGAGACGATATTACCCCCGGATCAAAGAAGACAAAGAAGCCAAAAAAAGGAGGGAAAATCCAATCGAGCATAAGCAATCTAAACAAAAGGGAATCTTCAGTGCCCAAGGTTATCTCCCAAGAACCCGAAGCTGCACCAGCCGAAGGTGAAGGACCATTTGCAGATACCCAATCATCTTCACCTGCAGTGCTTAGCCAGGAAGCTGAGGGGCAGCATGAAGTTCAGGAAGAGGCCAGCGTATCTCTAGCTAGTCATGCCCTAGTACCTCCCACAGCCGTCGATGAGCCAGAAGCCAAGGAAGAGAAAGCGGCTCCGCATCACGGACCTATCTCTGCGTACCTACTTGCTGCTGAAGCTGAAGCCGTCCCCTCAAATCTAGATAGGCTACCTCCAAATTCGAGGAAGTCCAACAAGAGAAAGAGCGAGCCAACTGTTCAATCGGGAGACCGTAAGCGGGGGAAACACGGTGGCATAGTCGGCCGCCCAAGGAAGTCTGAGCAGCGCAAAGGTCAGGAATCCCAACATGATACAGCTTCACCACAGGGAGAGACCGCCATCGACGCTGAAGACCCACCTCAAATGACTACACGTCGAGCCACTCGACAAACGGCTGCCGCAAATCTGGGTACCTTGACATCCAGCAAGCCGACAGCAAATATCCAACCCGACGTACCAGTTGAACGGTTCACTCATTCCTCGAAAAAGTCGCAAAAGCTACCACAGAATCAAGAGAAGCTATCCACAAGTAATGGCGATACGGAGATGGGTGAAGTTCAAGAAAATGCGCCTGCTACCCAAGAAAAGATGTCAGAGATGCCTTCATTGCCTCCGAGAACCTCAGATAACCATCTATTGAGTTTCGGTATGGGCAGGATTATCTCTTCTGTACTTCCTCAGCCATCCTCACGCCCACAAGCATACCAGTCGCCCTATCAACCTATACCATCGCCGCCGCCATCTGCATCGGTCGCTGATGAGACGATGAACAAGAGCGCAAAATCCGTAAACCTGCCTGGTCAAGTAGAGTATTTCGCCCGTATAACTACAGGTAACGGCGATAGCATGGACTTACCTATTGAAGAAGACCGACTGGAGAGCGATGAGGTGAAGATGATTAAGAGATACGCCAAATATAACGCTGGACCTGGTGTGGGGCAAGTCTCGTATACACAGTTCCGACAGATATATGCTTTCGCGAAACAGGACTAAGTGAAAACGAGAGCACGGGAAGGCTCTCCAGGGTAGGTTGGTAGTAGTGATTGTATGGATAGACTAAACAACAGACTCTGTCCAGGAGACGAACACTGATCAATTCTCACCATTTCATCATACGTTATCCTTGTGATGTTTACATCAGCCATCTCTTCATTCCCACCATCCTCGTCTCAACCTTCGGGGTCTCCTCCTGTCGTAGGGCTCAAATCTTCCATATCTTCCATTGTCAGTATAACTCCAGTTTCTTGAACTTGTCCCGAAGACATGATTGTAGCGACTTTCGCCTCTCAATGCGCCAGGAGTGTGCGCTGTGAGTAGAGTAGGTCAGCTTATGTCTCATTGTCTTATGCAACTCGTAACTTACAGTACATGCGATCAGGGTAAAACCCGCCGCCATTGTCAGGGTCCTGGAGGGAGTTTTGATACGGGTAGCGTGAGCGTCCACCAGGAAACATGTTGATCTGGGAATGTTGGTAAAGTCTTTTCTTGCTTGATGCTCTAGAAAGTTCGGGCTAGGAATGCTTGCTTGATTTGGTAATTGGAAGTCAACAGGTAGTGCTAGTTCTCTTTTCGAATTCGAAGCTTTGTATACAAGTATGTAGGCGAAAGCAAGTGTAAAACGTAAAGGTTTATATACAACGATTTTATATTGACGAATTCGCTATCACGATGACCAGGCGTGGCCTCGACGTGTGCTTGAGTTTGAAGATTTGGTGATTACCTAGAGAACGTAGACCTTCTTACCTAACCGTCATGTGAGGTGGCATAATAACCATGGACAGCTTTTCTAATCTTGCACGATATGTGCCAGCAGGGTGGAAAGTGCAGGCCACAATCGCTGCCCTGGTGACATTGAATTTGGCAGTGCCCGTAGTGCCACTTCTTACATGGCGCGTGGCTCATCGATAATGCATTGTTTTGATGCGAAATCACAGTGCCGTGTTTCTCTCTTCAAAACTCCCGCTACATCTTAGTCACAATGTGTTCTTTGAAGCGGTCTATCTTTGGAGTCGCAATTGGTGAAGTTAGCATGCTTCCAAGCTTGCTCCTGTGAAAAATTTCTTTTCCTCCACTTCCTATCCTGCTAACCAAGAAATACTACAAGGGTATAAACTACTAACTTTCTACAAAAGCTGGGATGTAAAGATGTGCGTATACCTTTGGGGTAAGTTTTAATGTTTAGGAAGAGAAATAAAAGAACAAGAGTTTCTTCTTAGAGACCGCCATGTTTGTTTAGCAATAGGTATCAATATGCTAAATATGACGCTGAACAGAGCGAGAGTTAATGTTTGTGTAGCCATTTGATACAGAGTCATCAAGGTCCATAGTCCGACACCCGCGCGGCGCCTATGGTTACTTACCTAGGTAGGTATCAAACCCATCGACCCAATGTCGTTCCAGTGCAGACAACAGCAACTTGATGCATGTTTTGCGTGTCTCCTTGAAGATAGCTCTTGGTATTGACGCAGAATTCTCCAGAATTCCGAATGCCCTCTTAAGCTGGTAGCAACTGTGATGCTAAACTCTCAGCTACGTCATGACTGAGAGAACTAGTCGCGTTCAACTCGACAACCCGGAGACAACCAGCCACCACAATTTTTTTCAAAACATACTAAGCACCGGGCAAAGCACCACGTTGTATGCGTGCATCTCATACTTCAGGTCTTTGATTGCGCCATTGAGAACACCATTGTGCTCATGTGAGCATGCCTGAGTACTTAGGTAGGTTGCAGCTGCATGGCGTTACTAGCTAATGACTGTTATTTTTGATGTTCTGATCACCCGCGAGGCTAACCGAATATAGACGGAAAAGGTCTTTTGGAAAAAACTCATATTTCCTGTTAGCGTATTCTTTGTAACTCTATTCGTAGGCAGCTTGCATTGCAGGATATCCTAATGGTATACCTCTCTGTTATTTCCTATTAGCATAGGCGGCAGCCTTGGAAGATCGGAGTATCTTTGTCTGTACGTTCTTGGCCACGATATATCCTCTATCACAACCTATCGATGCTAGTCCAGCAAGCAACAGCGCAGCCTGGCGTGCAAGATGGGTATGAACTTCGGAACGTTGGAAAGTGCATTAAACTACACAATTCCATCGTCTCGCATGCTAGTTCCAAGCTTCCACCCCACCAACAGCCAAAAGTAGAACGTAGCTGGTTCGCCGCCCACTCTTTGGATCCAGGCTCGCCGGGCCTCGACATTGAACTCGACGAGGACCTTGTAGCTTTTCTATCCGGCATCGACATCGTTATTGCAGAAGAATATCAGCACCTAGCTTTTACCCCGTTTCTCATTGGTATCTCGGCTCCCAATGAACTGCGGCCGGACATGTGGGAAGGTATTGATGAGTATGAGGACTTTATTCTGCTGTACAAGGGTATAGGGCATGACCCCGGTGGTCTTGTTTACAGTCGGACTACCCATCAAGTCTGCTTTGTGCGCGACCCGTTTGACGAGCCCCGCGAACGCATGTGGGGTGATCTTCATGCGGTTTTGGAGCTTTACCTACGGTCGATCGAGTCGGGGAAGTTCGTTGTTGATGCAGAGCATCCTGGGTTCGGCAATAGGGATGGGCTTGTTACGCAGGGCTGGAGAATTGCTGAGTGGACGGAAAAAGAGTTGCGGCAGGTACTTGATATTTGGGAGAGTTTGGTGGATGCGGTTACTGCGCGGTTACCGGAGTCTGTTGGAGTGTCTGATGCAAAAGAGGATCATGGCGATGAGGAACCGCCACCAAAGAAGAGGAGGAAAACGGAAGACTTTGGGTTAATTCCTGCTGAAGTCTCGAACAAGTATCCTGCCATACCGCCGTTTGCGCGCGTCTTCCTGTCTCGGGCAAAAAAACCGCGGTTTACTTCCATTGCACCGCAGTTGGATGTACCAAATGAAGCTTTCATCCACCGTGTAGGCGCTGAACTGCAGGCAAGGTATCCCGATGCTTCTCTTGCTACTCACCAGCATGAACTTGCTGACTGCCCACCCTTTCTACTGTTCCCATGGCGCGCACCAGGTGTGCAATTTTCCTCACAAGATGAACAGGACCGGTGGCAATCTCCGCGAAAACAAAGTACACTAGACGATCGTGTCGGCCTCTATCTTGTACCTGATGTTCTCCACGCTCACGCCAGCACTCTGCTTCTACCTTTCCAACTCGGTGAGAAACGTCATGTAGTGATGGGTGATGGGTCAACGGTAGATAGACCGGCGCAGGACGCGTTGTATCGACATGGTGTGTGTAATCCTTTCATGCCTGACCATGGAACACCGCTTGCTGCGATACTGGTGAATTGGTGGGAACAGGTTGAGAATGATTCTTGGAGCGTCAACGTAAGTGGTGTGGATGGTGGGGAGGAGCTATGGAAGAAGGCAGACACAGAGGAAGACGCCGAAGATTTTCAGACAGATTGGTCGTGCTAGAAGGGATATGTTTTCAGAGTGTATGCGCAAAAAACTGCTTGAGGGAAATCCCATGCCGCGCTGGCCCTTGGCGGACCTTACCTAAGGTAAACATGCCTGCCGCGATACACAGATGGCATGAAAAACACAAGAAATCGGTAACCCGTTCGGACGTTAAAATCGAGTCTAAAGTGACTGCTTCGCCGCTCAGCAGCTAGTTAATTACACCCTGGCTACAGAGGTGGCTTTCAAAAGTTCTTGCTAGCGTCAGACTAGCGGCTGATCAATCGGCCCGACTGGCTTGGCACCA
>JALZWT010000060.1:0-12264 GCA_023621305.1 Alternaria sp. M3903 | reverse complement strand
AGCCGCACCACTGCGCATTCGCCATGCCAACATGTAGGCGACAGGCTGCAGCGTCGGCCACAAGGCTGAGGCTGAGCAACAATAGATATCAACAGCACTGCTGCCGCTGCTGCCAGACTGCGATCAATCTCTCCTTTCCGCATGCATCGACTCCCAACAGGTATACGCCCATCCTTCCGCCGACCCCGTAACCGCCCCGAATGCCGCACCAACTACACCGCGAAGACTACACGGTAGGATGGGTATGCGCGCTGCCTGTCGAGCTGGCAGCGGCCAAGGCGATGCTCGACGAGAAGCACGAAGATGCCATTCGCGGAGTTGGGGATAACGACGAGAACGTATACTGCTTGGGATCGGTTGCAGGCCACAACGTCGTGATCGTGTGCCTTCCAGCGGGCCACATCGGGAACAACCCAGCCGCGACTGTAGCGACACAGCTGCGCGCAGCATTCAAGGGCATCCGCTTCGGGCTGATGGTAGGCATCGGCGGAGGCGTTCCCAGCGCAGAGGCAGACATTCGACTTGGGGACGTGGTGGTGAGCCATCCGCAGTGGACCTTTGGCGGAGTGGTGCAGTACGACTTTGGGAGAAGAACGCCGAACAGGCTCGAGCGGATTGGATCGCTGAACTCCCCGCCGCAGATACTGCTCAGCGCTGTAAGCACTGTACAGGCGAATGCAATGGTGAGCGAGAGCACGCTGCCAGACCACCTATCAACACTCGAGCGTCTCCCTACCTTCCAGCGCCGCAGGGTAGGGCCCGACCTTTTGTTCAAGGCAGCCTACGATCACGACCGCGGCGCCACGTGCGACCAGTGCAGCGTCGAGGGTCGACAGCTACGACCAAAACGCGAGAGCGGAGCAGAGGTGGTGGTACACTACGGCACGATTGCGTCTGGCAATCAGGTAATGAAGGATGCTGCTGAGAGGGATAGAGTCAGCGGGGTGCTTGGCGGGGTATTGTGCTTTGAGATGGAGGCGGCGGGGTTGATGAACAACTTTCCGTGTCTTGTCATTCGCGGCATTTCCGACTACGCCGACACACACAAGAACTACAAGTGGCAGGCTCACGCGGCAGGGACGGCAGCAGCGTACGCGAAGGAGCTGTTGTCGACGATACCAGTAGTAGACGTGGTGAAAGAACGCCGGGCGGAGGATGCCATGCGCAGCGGGGACAGTTAGTTCATCGACCGTATTGCTATAAATGATGCTTTTGAACTGATATGGGGGTAGAACGTTGCCTCCCACCATCATCTCCTGATCAAGCTCCCAACAAGCGCACAAAGACTGGCATGCCTAGTAGCCCGCAACGTAGTTCTACAGTGTAAGTCAAGCATGCTCTTGCAAGACACTTCACCACTTCAGCCCTGCTGACAATGACAGGCAACGAACTGGTACGTACCCCCATCGTGCTGAGATGCCAACACCACCTGTTCTTACTATGCCAGTCCCGATCCACTCGCAGGAACCCTCACAAACACCGCTGAACGGTGAACAAAGGCAGAATCTGTTAGATTCTCTCAGATTTGAGCAGATTGATGCGCGCCAGATGACAATCAAGACCGCCCACGCCAAGACGTGTAGATGGCTCCTGAAGAGTGAGCAGTACCTCAACTGGCTCGATACGGCCAAGGTAAGTGAGCATCACGGCTTCCTATGGATCAAGGGAAAGGCTGGGACAGGAAAGTCGACATTGATGAAGTTCGCGTTGGTCAATGCTCGCAAGACGATGAAAAGCCACATTTTGCTCTCGTTCTTTTTCAACGCGCGCGGCGAAGACATGGAGAAGTCTACAATCGGGACATACCGCTCGCTGCTACTGCAGCTCCTGGAGCTTCTGCCAGCGCTTCAGAGCGTCTTCGATTCGCTCGGCCGTTCATCATCAAGTTTCAGCGCAGACCACCAGTGGAATGCTGAGTCGCTGAAGACGCTGCTAGAGCAAGCTATACTAGGCCTTGGAGATTCCTCTGTCGTGTGCTTGATCGATGCGCTTGACGAGTGTGAAGAGGAGCAAGTTCGGGATATGATCCAGTTCTTCGAGCACATGGGCGATCTAGCTGTATCGAACGGCATCCGCTTCCAGGTCTGTTTCTCGAGCCGGCACTACCCGTACATCACAATCCGCAACGGGTTAGAGCTCGTGCTGGAGGGGCAAGAGGGGCACTCGCAAGACATCACCAACTACATCGAGACCGAGCTGAAGATTGGGAAGAGTAAGGTCGCACAGCAGGTTCGGGCCGAGCTTCAGGAGAAAGCGTCGGGGATCTTCATGTGGGTCGTTCTCGTAGTCGGCATCCTGAACAAAGAGTCAGACCGTGGTCAAGTCCTCACGCTCCGGCGAAAACTACGAGAGATTCCTGGCGACTTGCACGAGCTGTTCCGTGATATCTTGACACGAGACACACACAACAAAGACGGACTGGTCTTGTGTATCCAGTGGATACTTTTTGCAAAGCAGCCACTCAGCCCGGAGCAGCTGTATCATGCGATCCTGTCGGGCGTCGATCTCGAAGTAGTGGCAGAATGGGACCCTGAGGAGATCACTAAGAGCGTGGTCAAGCGATTCATCCTCGATTCGTCCAAAGGCCTTGCCGAGGTCACCGCGTCCAAGGAGCAGAGAGTCCAGTTCATACACGAGTCGGTGAGAGACTTTCTACTCAAGGAGAATGGCCTCGGAAAGATCTGGCCCGAGCTCGGGAGCAACTTCCAGGGCCAGAGCCACGAACGACTGAAGCAGTGCTGTTTCAACTACATCAGCATTGACGTTGCCACGCCCTTGTTAATTCCTGATAATCTTCCGAAAGCCTCCTCGCAACCAGCGGCAAGCTTACGCGAGTCAGCGACGCAAAAGTTCCCCTTTCTCGAGTATGCTGTTCACAACGTGCTGTATCACGCAGACATAGCGGAAAGCGGAGGCGTCTCCCAGGCGGGCTTTCTCGATAGCTTCCCGCTTCCTCGATGGGTCAAGCTCGACAACCTGTTTGAGAAGCACGAGGTGCGCAGACACACAGATAATGTGAGTCTCCTGTATATGCTGGCCGAGCTCAACATGGCGAATCTCATCACAGTTCTCGGTTCAGTCAGCTGCTGTATGGACGTTGAGGCTGAGCGCTACGGCTGTCCTCTTTTCGCCGCAGCTGCTACAAGCAGCGAAAAGGCTCTTGAAGTGTGTTTAGAATCTATTGGGATGCAACAAGCTCACAGCAGCGCTGTTGGAGCAGTGGGTGAACCGCAGTCCCAGCCAAAGTCAGCTCAGCGCGCTGCAAGACGTAATTTTGTGTATTCGAGGTCGAAGGATTTCCTCCTCAGTGCGGCAGAGCTTGGGCACGATAGGGTTCTTGCGCTGTTGATCAGATTGGGGAGATTCGGGATTGATTCAAAAGACTCGAGGGATAGAACCGTGCTATGGTGGAGTTCCAGGAATGACTGTGAGATGTCGGCAAGGTTGTTACTTGCTGCAGACTCTGCCTTGGTCAACAGTAAGGATAAAGACGATAAGACCCCACTGTTTATAGCAGCAGAGCAAGGGAATGTCGGAGTGATCGAAGTGCTGCTAGACAAGGGCGCCGACGTCAACGCCCAGGGCAGACACTTCGGCAACGCACTGCAGGCGGCTTCAGCTGGAGGCCACAAAGAGGTCGCGACGCTGCTGCTCGACAAGGGCGCCGACGTCAACGCCCAGGGTGGACGCTACGGCAACGCACTCCAGGCGGCTTTAGAAAAAGGCTACACAGAGATCGCGATGCTACTGCTCGACAAGGGCGCCGACGTCAACGCGCAGGGTGGATACTACGGCAACGCACTCCACGCGGCTTCAGCTGGAGGCCACAAAGAGGTCGCGACGCTGCTGCTAGACAAGGGCGCCGACGTCAACGCCCAGGGTGGAGCATACGGCAACGCACTCTATGCGGCTTCAGCTGGAGGCCACAAAGAGGTCGCGATGCTGCTGCTGGACAAGGGCGCCGACATCAACGCACAGGGTGGAGCATACGGCAACGCACTCCACGCGGCTTTAGCTAGAGGCCACAATGAGATCGCGACGCTGCTGCAGAAGCAGGGCGCATCGGGAACATCTAAGTAGTCCTGCCATTGTTGGCTGGACTGGATACTGTAATCACCGGATCAGCTAGTCGCATGCATTCCTATCAAGCTAACACGAAATGTAATGGTTGACCTCGATATGCATTATTGTCAGTCGATCAAAACGATAGGGCAAAGCAAAGACATCATTCTTCTACATGTCTGACAAAGCTTGCCATGCACCTTGAGCACAAGTCGGGAGATCTTCCGTTCAGCTGCTAATGAGCAGGATACCGTAATAGGAGGGTTTGATCGATATGACGTGCAACAGTTGAGGAATTAAAACGTCTTTGTGGCGCAGCATTAGAGCGCTTTTGTGGGTTTCGATGGTCACCAGGGTACGAACGTATGCTATACTCTATCTAGAAAAGATGACTCTTGGCGCTGCAAGAATCCCTGTGAGGTCAATCTGTGAGCTTAGTTAGAACCGGAAGCCGATTATGCAAGCGAGTGTAATGACTGACGTGAACTGAGAAAAAAAGCGCCCTTATTTTGTAGTCGCAGAAGAATGTATATTAAGGCGTTGGTGTGCAAGTCCGTAGAAATAAATCAACGAATAAATTCCATGCTTCGTACCCGTAGCTCGAGTATGATCCTCAGGCTGATCCTGCATATGAACGTGCTTTCCTCAGTTGCCAGCGCGTTCTGGCGGCTCCCGTGCTATGCTCGATTGGGCGTCTTTCGAATCGACCCCATCGTCTCGAAAGGACGCCCGTCGCAACACGCGCACACGCTGCACGGGGGACAGAGTACGTGCTGTGTGAGCGTCGAAGATCGGTGCCTGACTTTTAGCCTAGACCTGGGTTTCTCCTCCTCCTACGACGCCCTACTGCAGTCTAGCTGCACCACGTGCGCGGTCCTCGAGGACATGTCTGCTTACTGGACACCCCCGCTGATGTTCTCCCACGCGAACGGTAGCATCGAGATCGTCCCGCAAGTCGGCGGGATGGTGGTGTAGGCACGGGAGATCCAGTCTGAAAGCCGAGGCTGATGACGCTACAGCTACTACTTTCTCTTTGGGGAGAAAATCACGGCTTTTCCTCCGGGCTTTGCGATGGTTGCCGGCGACGCAAACAGGCGGAATGTGTCTGTGCACACTCCAAACATCCCGCAGTCGCTGTGGGGCCCGGACGACAAGACGCCGGAAGCGCTCGCAGAGAAGGCTACCGGGTTCACTTGCCTGAACTACCGTGGCCATTCCGAAGGCGCCCTGACGCGTCACATGCTTCCGAACAAGACGTTCATCGATGCAAACTGCGCGAACGGCCTTCGCCTCGAGCTGATGTTTCCGTCGTGCTGGAACGGTGTTGCTCCTAGCGCTGCTGACTACAAGTCTCACGTAGCCTATCCAGACCTAGTCATGGAGGGCGCGTGTCCCGAGCACTACGACGCTCGCATTCCGGCCCTGTTCTACGAGACCATCTGGAACACCGCCGTCTTCAGAAATGTTTCTGGGCACTTTCTGCTCAGCAACGGCGATCGGACAGGTAAGAGCGCCCGCTTCCTGAGAGCCTTGCCTCACGCAGTTTCAGGCTCGAGCTACCACGGAGACTTTCAGAATGGGTGGAAGGTAGACATACTACAGCAGGCGATCGGCAGCTGCACAAACTCGTCGGGGCTGGTCGAAGACTGCTCTGTCTTTTCGCTGCAGTCTCCAGATCAAGCAGCCCAATGCATTCTGCCACCGCCAGCAGCGATTGCCAACGAGAGCTGTCTTGGACCTCAGCCGGGTCTCTGTGGTAACATTACTTTGTAAGGCAGAGAGAATGTGCTTGTGCGCCTGGGCGTCAGAGCGTAGCTTAGTGGCTGTGCTCTAGCAATTAGCTCCCTAAATCCAGTCGTCTCGCAGCCAACTTGGCCTCTCGAGAAACTGCGCTAATACTGAGATATGATTAGAACAAGAGGTTGTTGCAGAAGACTTCTTATATTGGTTTCAGTCTATCCATTGTAGAGGCACGAATCTAGATTTGCATCTTCTCGTACAGATAACAGTAACGCAAAGATATCTCTAGCTAAGAAAACCGTAGAAAGCCTACGCGTGGTTGCGCATGTTCGATGTTGACCTCTTGCCGCCATGTCTACTTTCCGACATCCGCGTTCTGCCGATTCATGTCCTCTCCCTTCACGATCCCGTCGTCCCACTCGCTCTCGTCGCTGGAGGCTAGCCTGACGTACTCGTGTTTGAGCCGAAGGTAGTCTTCCATCGGAACCCACACAAGCGCCCCAGATTTTGTCCGCAGCTGGCACACCTGGACCTCGCTCATCAAGCTGCCGCGGTCATAGCTAAAGTCATCGACGGAAAGGTACTGCGCATCTTCAACCTTGAACTTCGCAGGGCGGTTCTCTTCGTCGACAGCTTTCTTTTCCGCCTTTTCGTCACCGCGCTTTGGGTTTTCTTGCATTACCGCAGTAGATTCCGTTGCCATGGAAGGAGCTATCAGCTTCTCACTGCCCTCGTCAGCCATTTTTAAATCTCCTAGTTTGTCGGCGAAAGAGAGTATCCCCTTCAAAGCCATTGCGTCCGCCGCCCTTTTGGCCGCTGCTTCTTTGGTTGGCTTTTCCTTCTCGGGAATCTCTTCTGCCTGAGGCTCGGACAATCGATCATCGTCCGCGTCTCTTTCACCCGCAGACTTCTCTACTGCATCTGCTCTGTCTGCTTCCTCATCCCCAAACATACTTTTTGCCAGATCTGCCCTCACTCGGGGCTCATATTCCGGCTTCTCTGGGCTTGCACCTGTTTCCTTCTCATCGTGCTTAGTCTTGCTGATATAGTCCAGTGCCTGCTCGTGCTTCGCGATGCAAGGGCTTGACTGGTGGTTTTTGCACACAAAGTGCTCTTCGCATGACGGCGACCTATAGAGTCCTGCTCCGAGCTGGAACTTACAGCCCATCTTGGCAAAGCATCTGTCCTGCTTGTCCAGCTGGTCGAGGTAGGGCCATGCAGGCTCCGTGGGATGCTCGTCTCCGAGCAGCTGTACCATCTCGTCCCTAAGCTCCTCGGACTGCTCGAGGTCCTTGATGCGAATGCGCTCGTCGAGCAGCGGGAACACAGCGCGCTGAAAGTCTACCATCAGACTGAGCGTGACGTTCTCACGCCCAGCGTCTGCATATGTCGCTGCGAGGTCGACGAGCTCGGCGTGCACTTTGGAGACGATAGACTCCATGTTTGTGGTCACAGTATGATGAAGACAGCGGTGAGATGTCGTTTCTGGGTTGTGTGAATCTGGCGATCTTTGTAGGTGCAGCGAATGCGCGTGAGGAATGTACTGGCCCGCATCTTTGTGCTGGCCTCGACAAAAGTGTTGCGCATAGAGTTGGAGGATTATCTACATTAATCTGGCTCTCAGTCAATGTACAATGTACTTGAGGAGCATTCCGGGTATCATATGCGAAAACGTAGCCTCCCGCGATGAGATTCTTGTGCTTTTTGGTACTCGTCGGGCTGTCAACTGCATCGTTCGAGCGACAAGAGGGTAGCGCCACTGTTGCAAATACTACCAACCAGACCTGCAAGACGACGACGACGACTGCTGTTACGAGCGCGCTGAGCGCCGTGGGTGCGACAGGCTCGCGGCCTCTTCTCTTCCCAACCAGCCCGTCCCTCCGCCTGCCACTACCCTACTGGGACAACAGGACCAATGCGACCCGAAACTTCTCCGCGCCCTCCGCGCCCAGCGTTCCTTTCTCCGCCACATCGAGCTGGAGGGACGATGCAAGGGAAATGATGATGTACAGGGTCCTACTCGTTATGGCTGTCTCCATGCTCCCTGCAGCCTTGATGCTCTAAGCGGGGATGTTTACGGTGTAACTAGCATGACATGCTGCCTGGTACTGTTCGTCTGGTGGCGTTTCGGGACTAGCGTGACAAGCACGAGAGAGAAAATGTCTGGTGCTTGCCACGCTAGTCCTCTTTGGCCAGCACCCTACTTTGTGTTCCACTGTTACCGTAGATAGTTCGCATTCTAGAGCAGCCTACGTGAGGATAGATCAACTACCTAGCGCTAAGCATCCTAGCTTACAATGTCTTGTTGCACCTGTGCATTCACAACACTCTACACTCGCTTGCATGATCGGCTTCCGGTTCTGACTGAGCCCACAGATTGACCTCACAGGGATTCTTACAGCGCCAAGAGTCATCTTTTCTAGATAGAGTATAGCATACGTTCGTACCCTGGTGCGCATCGAAACCCACAAAAGCACTGTAATGCTGCGCCACAAAGACATTTTCTTAATTCCTCAACTGTTGCACGTCATATTGATCAAACCCTCCTGTTACGGCATCGTGCTCATTAGCAACTGAACGGAAGATCTCCCGACTTGTGCTAAGTAGAAGAATATTGTCTTTGCTTTGCCATATCGGTTTGATCGACTCACAATAATACATATCGAGGTCAACTATTATATTTCGTGTTGGCTTGATAGGAATGCATGCGACTAACTGATCCGGTGATTACAGTATCTAGTGCAGCCAACAATGGCAGGGCTAATTACTAAGATGTTCCCGATGCGCCCTGCTTCTGCAGCAGCGTCGCGACCTCTTTGTGGCCTCCAGCTGAAGCCGCCTGGAGTGCGTTGCCGAAGTGTCCGCCCTGGGCGTTGACGTCGGCGCCCTTGTCTAGCAGCAGCGTCGCCATCTCTTTGTAGCCTCTAGCTGAAGCCGCCTGGAGTGCGTTGCCGTAGAGTCCACCCTGGGCGTTGACGTCGGCGCCCTTGTCGAGCAGCAGCGTCGCGACCTCTTTGTGGCCTCCAGCTGAAGCCGCCTGCAGTGCGTTGCCGAAGTGTCTGCCCTGGGCGTTGACGTCGGCGCCCTTGTCTAGCAGCAGCGTCGCCATCTCTTTGTGGCCTCCAGCTGAAGCCGCCTGCAGTGCGTTGCCGAAGTGTCCGCCCTGGGCGTTGACGTCGGCGCCCTTGTCTAGCAGCAGTGTCGCCATCTCTTTGTGGCCATTAGCTAAAGCCGCCTGGAGTGCGTTGCCGTAGAGTCCGCCCTGGGCGTTGACGTCGGCGCCCTTGTCGAGCAGTAGCGTCGCCATCTCTGTGTAGCCTTTTTCTAAAGCCGCCTGGAGTGCGTTGCCGTAGAGTCCACCCTGGGCGTTGACGTCGGCGCCCTTGTCGAGCAGTAGCGTCGCGACCTCTTTGTGGCCTCCAGCTAAAGCCGCCTGTAGTGCGTTGCCGAAGTATCCACCCTGCGCGTTGACGTTAGCGCCCTTGTCTAGCAGCAGCGTCGCCATCTCTTTGTGGCCATTGTATGAAGCCGCCTGGAGTGCGTTACCGTACTGTCCACCCTGCGCGTTGACGTCGGCGCCTCCTTCCAGCAGCATCCGAGTTAGAACAATCGCTCCCTTCTCCGCTGCTATGTACAGTGGGGTTCGGCGTTTCGAATCCTTTGAGTCAAGGTCCAAGGTCCCCAATCCGATCAGATAGGAACATACGGCTACACTACCGGTCTCCACTGCATATGCGAGTATTCCTACTTTTTTAGAGTACTTAAAGTCGCGGCCTAGACTGCCTTCCACTCTTTCTTCACTATTATATCCCTCAGGCTCCCTTCTGCCGTGGCCAGCCATTGGCTGACCGGTTTTGAGACCTTCGACACATGCCTGCATAGCCTCCTGATTCCCCATGGCATTGGCTGCGAAGAAGGCGCAACCGTAACGTTCATCCCCCACATTTAGACATGAATCGATTGATGGGTGAGCTCTGATCAAATTTGCCGTGTTTAGCTCGGCCAGCATATACAAGAGACTCACACTATCTGTGTGTCTGCGCACTTCGTGCTTCTCAAACAGGTTGTCGAGCTTGACCCATCGAGGAAGCGGGAAGCTATCGAGAAAGCCCGCCTGGGAAATGCCTCCGTTTTCCGCTATGTCTGCGTGATACAGCACGTTGTGAACGGCATACTCGAGAAAGGGGTACGCTTGCGTCGCTGACTTGCGTAAGCTTCCTGCCGGTTGCGAGGAGGCTTTCGGAAGATTATCAGGAATTTTCAAGGGCGTGGCAACGTCAATGCTGATGTAATTGAAGCAGCACTGCTTTAGTCGCTCGTGGCTCTGGCCCTGGAAGTTGCTTCCGAACTCTGGCCAGATCTTGCCGAGGCCGTTCTCCTTGAGTAGGAAGTCTCTTACCGACTCGTGGATGAACTGGACTCTCTGCTCCTTGGACGCGGTGGCCTCGGCAAGACCTTTGGACGAATCGAGGATGAATCGCTTGACCACGTCTTGGGTGATCTCCTCAGGGTCCCATTCTGTCACCGCTTCGAGATCGATGCTCGATAGGATTGCATGATACAGCTGCTCCGGACTGAGTGGCTGCTTTGCGAAAAGTATCCATTGGATACACAAGACCAGTCCGTCTTTGTTGTGTGTGTCTCGCGTTAGGATATCGCGGAACAGCTCGTGCAAGTCGCCAGGGATCTCCCGTAGTTTTCGCCGGAGCGCATGGACCTGCCCACGGTCTGACTCTTTGTTCAGGATGCCGACTACGAGAACGACCCACATGAAGATCCCAGACGCTTTCTCCTGAAGCTCGGCCCGAACCTGCTGTGCGACCTTGCTTTTCCCAATCTTCAGCTCGGTCTCGATGTAGTTGGTGATGTCTTGCGAGTGCCCCTCTTGCCCCTCCAGCACGAGCTCTAACCCGTTGCGGATTGTGATGTACGGGTAGTGCCGGCTCGAGAAACAGACCTGGAAGCGGATGCCGTTCGATACAGCTAGATCGCCCATGTGCTCGAAGAACTGGATCATATCCCGAATCTGCTCCTCTTCACACTCGTCAAGCGCATCGATCAAGCACACGACAGAGAAATCTCCAAGGCCTAGTATGGCTTGCTCTAGCAGCGTCTTCAGCGAATCGGCATTCCACTGGTGGTCTGCGCTGAAGCTTGATATTGGGAGGCCGAGCGCATCGAAGACGCTCTGAAGCGCTGGCAGAAGCTCCAGAAGCTGCAGTAGCAGCGAGCGGTATGTCCCGATTGTAGACTTCTCCATGTCTTCGCCGCGCGCGTTGAAAAAGAACGAGAGCAAAATGTGGCTTTTCATCGTCTTGCGAGCATTGACCAATGCGAACTTCATTAACGTCGACTTTCCTGTCCCAGCCTTTCCCTTGATCCATAGGAAGCCGTGATGCTCACTTACCTTGTCCGTATCGAGCCAGTTGAGGTACTGCTCACTCTTCAGGAGCCATCTACACGTCTTGGCGTGGGCGGTCTTGATTGTCATCTGGCGCGCATCAATCTGCTCAAATCTGAGAGAATCTAACAGATTCTGCCTTTGTTTACCGTTCAGCGGTGTTTGTAAGGGTTCCTGCGAGTGGATAGGGACTGGCATAGTAAGAACAGGTCGTATCCGCATTTGGGCACGGTTGAGGCTACATACTCGTGATAGCTCGCTGCCTATCATGATCAGTAGGGTTTCAGTGGGAGAATGTCACTTAGAGACATGAATGACCTACTCTGCAAAACCACCCTCTGAGCTACCGGAAACGCCAGTTTTTCTGCGCTTGTGGGAAGCCTGATCTGGAGATGATGACTGACGGCAACGCTCTATCTTCGTGTCAATTCGAGTGCATCCTGATAACAATAGTATTGATGAACTAACTGCTTCCGCTGTTCATGGCATCCTCTGCACGGGGTGTGTTCATCACCTCTGCTGCCGGTATCACCGATAACAGCTCCTTCGCATACGCTGCTGCCGTCCCTGCCGCGTGAGCCTGCCACTGGTAGTTTTTGTGTGTGTCCGCGTAGTCGGAGATGCCGCGGATCACAAGACATGGAAAGCTGTTCATCAGCCCCGCTGCCTCCATCTCAAAGCACAATACCCCACCAAGCTCCCCGCTGACTCTATCCCTCTCAGCAGCATCCTTCATTACCTGATTGCCAGACGCAATCGTGCCGTAATGTACCGTCACCTCTGCTCCGCTCTCGCGTTTTGGTCGTGGCTGTCGACTCTCGACGCTGCACTGGTCGCACGTGGCACCGTGGTCGTGATCGTAGGCTGCCTTAAACAAAAGGTCGGGCCCTGCCCTGCAGCGCTGGAAGGTAGAGAGACGCTCGAGTGTTGATAGGTGGTCTGGCAGTGTGCTCTCGTTCACCATTGCATTCGCCTGTACAGTGTTTACAGCGCTGAGCAGTATCTGCGGCGGGGAGTTCAGCGATCCAATCCGCTCGAGCCTGTTCGGCGTTCTTCTCCCA